>VYZW01050146.1:20203-33321 GCA_013401315.1 Balaeniceps rex
ATTTAAAAGATGGGTAGACGAGGTGCTTAGGGACATGGTTTAGTAGTGGACAGGTACGGTTGGACTCGATGATCTTAAAGGTCTTTTCCAACCAAATGATTCTGTGATTCTGTGATTCTGTGGTGCATTGTGTATCACATTTGTAAAGATGCCTTGGAAGCTGTCCTGACCATGGCACTTTTACAATATTCCTGAAGCAAAGAAGTGCCCGAGAGCATGCAAGCACTTAGCTATTTAGGAGGATGGTATCCTTCTGATTACACTGAGTATTGGAAATGATGCTTCTTGTTCAGATGCTTCAGCATTGCATGGCTTCACTGGAGAGATCATTCCCTAGTTAGCTTCTCCTGGGAAAATGTAGAGCAATGCAATTAGATAACACAAGCAGGCTAGAGAAATACAGTTCCTAAGGGTGGCACCTTGCAGAACTGGTGAAGACATTCTGATTTAGGTTTGGTGAGATACATGAAATAATTTTCCACTAAAATAAATTCAAAATGCTGAAATCATAATTGGAATTTTTCAAAGCTGTCTTAGAAGGCCAGATAGCCATCTACTATTCAAATTAACTTTTTTTTTAAGCAGATTATAGCTTTCTCTCTTGGAAGTTTTCACACAGATAAGAACGTTAGCAGTGCTTCACCCATCCCTTTGAATGTACAATCAAGTGTCTAATAGTCAGTCTGTCATTTCAAATCCATTACAAAATCCCATTTTAAATCTAAATATTAAGCTACTGCTCAATAATGTGGGACGAATCCCTTTGAAAAAGGAGAATATCTATGCTTTATTTCAAGCAAGGCAAGTTTGGGAATATTTTTCTTTTAAAAGGACACATTCCCTAAGCACACTGGTTTTGAGCTGTCAGTGTAAATGACTTTGTTTCTCTCCAGTCTCAAGAGATTCATGCAAGCAGAATGTGGATTTTGTACACACCGGCAAGGTGTCAAGGCTATCTGGGGTCAATGCTCATCATGGGCACTGAGGGTACTGAGTGTGAATCTATACAGGGCTTAGGCCAATCTGTAAGATACAGAATGAGTAACAGCGGGTAGTATAATATAGAACTAGTCAAAATCCCACCCGCTCCAGCTGGACATTCATTGCCATCTTTTTTGATATTTAAAAGAAAGAAAAGTTTAGTGAATAATTTCTCTCAAGGTTATTATTGACAAAAGGGTACCCTTCACTCTAGGTACTGTCTGGAGCCCTTATTAATATAAGACTTACAATAAGTGGATTGATTGTCTATACATTACTAGGAATGGAAATGCAGTTCTAAGCCCTAGGGAATGAGATATTAGAAATCCTATGGTTAAATATTAAACCAATATCCCATGGTACCATTAAACAGAAAACTGAAACAGTCATTAAGAAAACTTCAGTGGTAAACCCATCTCTATGCTCATTGGCAACTGAAACAATCAGGAACAAATTTGGAAGCTAAACCAATTCAAGCTCTGCACTCTGAAAGGAAAAGAAGATGGAGTTCCTCACAGCATGTCAGACACAGGGTGATGGATGTTTGCCAGAGAGAGAAGAAAAAGCTACTTTAATGTTATTCTGGTGAATCACTTCATATGATTGGTTACAGTCTGCAAAAGGAGAACCAAGGTCCTCTGCCAGTGGAAATGATGCAGAAATTTGGCAGAATTTGACTTAGAGATGGAACTAGTTTTCCCACAGAAAGGATGGTTCTGAGTCTGTGTCCTAACATCGATAACAGGATTTTCTTTAATCCGATAGACAAGATTCTTCCCCCCTTCTCCAATTTGCCAACATCAAAGCATCCAAGCACACTCATAGAAGATACAGTTTTACTATGAAATGTTTTGGGACATAGGCATGGTTTTAATATCTACTATCAGGTGAAAAATATCTGGTCTTAATTTTCTGCTGGCCTTTGTATGAGAGAAAACTCTGTTAGTAGTAGATTGGCAATGCTTTTTCAACAGAACCAATAACCCTCTTCAGAGCTCGTTTTCTTTTCCAAATCTAGCCCTTGTTGTCATCATTGTCCTGTGGTTCTTCAGGAAAATTTACACTTACATTTTTATATGAAAAAAAAAGATTATATTGCAATTTCCTTAGACTGTCAACATTCACAGATAATGAATAACTTGCTGCCTACGTAAAGTTGATATTAGAATTATTTGATGGTGTATGGAACGAGCAGGAGGAGGTGATTGAACTAGAGTTATTGATGTGCTGATTTTGTCTCTGATGACTTCTCTGGAATGTCTGTGACACCCTAACTGAGGGTCCATAGAGGGAAATAGACCAAAACTTATGAGCAAAAGCTTCAGTGAGAGCATAGGCTTGGCTGTGAGGTCCCTTCTTTAGGCAGTCAAGGCTGCTTTGCATTTAATATTTACACACAATCTCTGGCTGTCTGTTTGGGTGAGTAACAGGGCTGCTATCAGCTCTGGCTTTTCTTCCACCTCATGTTATTATGGAGAGTTGAGTGGGATAATAGTAAGAAGGCAGTTGGATTATAGCTCTCCCTGCTCATGCAGACCAACTGGTTTGGGGAGAAAAAGATAATACAGGAAAGGATATGATGATTTATTCTGTGCAACAGGTATCTAGTCTTAGCTGGGAGTCTCTTTTTCTGCTTCTGGGCAGGTCTGCCTCTCACAACAGGCGATAGCTACCAGTACGGCAGCTCCTTGGAATTTGGTTATAGGCAGTATTAAGATTTAGCAGAAGACTTAGCTTTGATCCAGTCCTGCAACATTTCACGTAGGAGACTCAATTTCACCAAAGAGGCTTGTCTCTGGTTCAGATGGAGATCACCAGTGTGGAAGGGTTTGATGTCTGAATACGAGAGGTGATGGCTGCTAGTGCAGGAGCAAAAAACAAAGTCAGGAAGAACAAACAGTTCTTAACAGAGATCCCCTGGTGTGTCTTTGTAGAAGCCCAGGAAAAGTGAACGTAGACCTTTTTAAAGCCCCATCAGAAACTTGGAAATGCTCTATGTTTTTTTTTTTAATGTTTAGTCACAAAATCTTAAATACTAGAAGAACTGTCCAAAAAGGATGCCCTTCACCTTTGGGAGCATGCAAATGACAGATGAGGAAAGCCAATGTCTATTTGCACATAGTACATAGCAACATATCCCAATAAAATAGCCTTGTGCTAGAAGTACCCAGTCACTCATGCAGGATACTTCTAAGGAAAACTGAAAAGATTTAGCTGTGATATACTGCAGCACAATCATTCTCTGATCACAGCTGGTGACTTGATTGTGCTCAAAGATATGTGGCGCTCTAATGCAGCTATAGATGGTTCCATTGTTGACAAATTAAAAATTGCCAGTTGACTCTTATAATACCATTTGTCTCAGCCATGTCCTGTGGCTGTGACTGCCATAGGATCTTAAGCTCTATGCAATGCCTCTGCTGTATCTGTTTTTATTCTTCTTTCTGATCCATTTCCAGCCTGTTTAAGCTTTTCCCAAATGAAAGCTATCATCACATTTTACCAATGTTTATGTATTATTTTGGAACACTGATAATTTTTGCTAAATTGAATTGTTATACAGAATATGAAAGTCTGTGCCTGCTGAAAAAGATAGTTTGACAAAACCAGCCCACTTTTCTTGAATGGTGTTTTGATGAAAGAAGTACTAACACTGTTGAAATGTCATTTTCTTACAGAAATATCCTATTATTACTATTTATTGTAGCAGAAGAGGCCTAAACATATGAATAAGGCAAGGCATGCTGGGAGACTCAGTATCTTTTATTAGACCAGATGATGCATCTGGAAAGGAGTCAAAGACTGTTTCTGTTTCAGACCTGAAGCAGGAGCTGCATGCCCCAAAACCTGACTTCTTTACCAATAATAGCAGCTGGTATAATAAAATTTATTGCCATTTCCTCCAAAGCTTGCCTAGATTTTTATTTCACAGTTCACAATGACTTGCTGCTTTGAATTTTTACTATTTTTTCATTGAATTAGAAGAGAATAGGCATTTTTTAAAAGCCAAATTTAGAATATGATTTTCCAAATTTGAGGATTTTGTTCCATTTAGAAATATAGCTGAAGTTTTGAAATCTTATTATCCTTCAGGGCAGAGAATCTAAATCCTGCTCCTTTCACCTCATTACCTGATTTCTTAGTGGGAGAATCTCTAAGACTGTCTTTGATGTATCTTTACTGGAAACTAGGTCCACACTAACAGTCCAGGTTATAGATAACAGTATTATGTCTGTTAATAAGGCTGGGTCAAATAGCATGGAGATGGCATAACCCTCATTCTCCTGGAAGGAATGTTCTTACTCAGGGTGATCAGAGTGGCCCCAGACGGGCGCTAGGAAAAGCAAAGTGGACAGTTAGGCCATGCAGTCTGTCTTCTCCCAAGGCACCAGGTAAGACCTTTGAACACAGTGACCCAGGTTCATCCATAATGTTGTTCCTCTATCAGTGGTGTTACACAAAGTCAGTCTGACCCTTTGATGGAGAGTATGAAGATGGAAGAAAGTTGGAGAAGCTTTTAAAAAAAGAAAACCTAGCAGGCCTGTTTGTTTAGTTCAGTAATGCTTTCTTAAACTTGCCACTTAATGAGAGAGTTTGCTGACATGTCATTGTGTAATGGAGTTGTAATGCAATAGTGGGATGCTGTGTTTGAAATAGCAAGATGCTGCATGGTAATGAAAGGATGCTTTTGCCATGGTGGGGGACTGTTTATGTAGTGGTGGGATGAGAGAGGCACTATTTGCTTAATGGTAGGGTGCTGCTTGTGTAGTGATACAACCGCTTTGCCAATGGAGGAGATTGCAGAGCACCGGCAAGATTAGAAAAGCGCCGGCAAGATTTGAGAAACCCCAGCTGCCAAGTGACTTTGTTTTTCTTCTCATTCTTTTCATGAGGCATGGAGAGAGACAGCCTAACCTTTTGTTCCAGTTGCATTTTTTACATTTTATGTTGTTTTGTATTATGTTTAACAAACTACTGACATCTGGAGTCACAGCAGTCCTTGGCCCTGAAGCAGTGTTTCCATTACAACTTAGACCCCCTTCTTTGCTTTTTTATTTGCACAATAATACAACACCCTAATTCTGCATCCCTCTGTGCAATAGCTTAGTCTCATGAAACCACAATCACTTTATGTTCTACCCAGTCCTCTGGTCCTTTAATTTATTTTGCCATTTGCATAATGGATTGACAATGCCTTACTGTTATCAACTAGTCTATGTCTTTTCCAGAACTTAATTTAGAAATTACTGAAATGTATATGACTGGACAGATGAAAACCTCAAGGAAGAGATTTTTATTTTGCCTGTTTTGGTACAGTTGCATCCCATTCCTTAGGCTTGATCCAGCTAAATTTTGTAACTCTGTGTTGTACAGATTGGGAAACTGAGGCACTAAGGAATTAAAAAGACATGGCAAAGTCTACAGCAGAGTCCCTGTCTCTTAGTTCTTGTTCAGATTCTTATCCTTACAGCCATTTCTCCTTTCCCAGGGACATCAGGCCACATTTGAGTTGTGCTTTGATAGGAATGGCAGAATCAGCATATCCTTACATGAGTTCTCCAGCAAATTTAATAACAACCCTTTCTTGTTACATTTTTTAGTATTTTTAAATAATATCAAATGTGAAGAACTTATCATTACCGTTTTAAAATAACCTCTTCATTTTAGGTCTATGTCTTAGGATTTTTAAGTAGCACAAAAATTAGGCTTAAGGAGTCAGCAAACTATGAGTTTGCACAAGCTAAAGTAATTAAGTCATTGCAAACCTAAAGACCAGGATCCTGGAAAGAAATTTGCTGAGGAGGAGCTGGACTTGTAGAAGCTTAAGCATCTGTATGGGAGAGAAGCTGTGTTCTCGGTGCAGCTAGGAAGGCAGGAGAGTGAACTGTCTGTCTGTCGCCAAGCATAAGGCCTTGCAATGTGGCATATTCTATACAGGGTCAGCTCTACATTAACCTGTGCTGGCTGCCAAACTGTGAGGGAAATGACAACAACCAGTGGCTGCCATGATATTGGCACAGTGCAAGGATTACTGTGTGCGTGCACCAGAGAGCTCCTTACCCAGGAAGGTCAGATGCCCTGGGTGTATGTGTGCTCTGCTCTAACGCATAGCCCCATGTATATCTGCGGAACTGAATCCAAAGGTCCAGGAAAAGCCTGCTTTTCATGCGTGAAACAAAAGTCTTCCTTTGCTTCCTTTGGAACCCACAGAGTGTCAAAAGAGATGATTCAAAGAAGAGGGAAGTGAGTAAAGCAGTTCTGTTAAATGAGAAGAAGTGAAATTCTGATTCTTCAGGTTATGTTCTCCTCTTCCCTGAAATGGTGTGATACAGAGAAGGATTTGGCCATTAGTATGAAGGGACTGTATTAGTCCTACCCATTAATTCCGCTGGAAGCAGTAAGTATCTGTACCCTTGACATTGGCATAGACTGATGCATGACATCTTCATCCCTTGCAGATAGCGTTAGAGTCAGATTTTAATAATAAATCCAGCATTTTGACTTCCCTCAATTTTAACAGCAGGAGCTTTGTGGGACTGCTGAATACACACAGGCTTTACAGCATAAGGTAAATCACATCGATTCTAAATACAGGTCAGAAATGCAGAGGTTAGACAATATAATTCTCCCAGCTTGGAACTGGAGACAGTCAGCCAGAGTAAGTTAGGGCAGACGAGAGCAAAGACCAAATATACTTCAAAGTAATGCACACAGCACGTAGCTACCCAGCTAGTAGCACTGAAGATACAGATCTCTTCAAAGGATAAACCACTACAAACCCAACTAATGAAATCTCACTGTTTTTTTTCTTTTTCTGCTCCTTTTTTCCCCTACAGCTGCATTTTTTTAATAGTTCTGAATTCATTTTTGCCACTTGCAATATGTTGCCCCAAATAGAATCATACAATCATAGAATCATTTAGGTTGGAAAAGAAAGACCCTTAAAATCATCAAGTCCAACTGTTAACTTAGCACTGCCAAGTCCACCACTAAACCATGTCCCTAAGCACCACATCGACATGTCTTTTCAATACCTCCAGGGATGGAGACCCAACCACTTCCCCAGGCAGCCTGTTGCAATGCTTGACCACTCTTTCCATAAAGAAATTTTTCCTAATACCCAATCTAAACCCCTGACGCAACTTGAGGCCATTTCCTCTCGTCCTATCGCTTGTTACTTGGGAGAAGAAACTGGCACCCACCTCGCTACAACCACCTTTCAGGTAGTTGTAAAGTGATAAGGTCTCACCTCAGCCTCCTTTTCTCCAGAATCAACAACTCCAGTTCCCCCAGCAGCTCCTCACAGGACTTGTTCTCTAGACCCTTCGCCAGCTTTGCTGCCCTTCTTTGCACACGCTCCAGCACCTCAACGTCTTTCTTGTAGTGAGGGGCCCAAAACTGAACACAGTATTCAAGGCATGGCCTCACCAGTGCCAAGTACGGGGGATGATCACTTCCCTAGTCCTGCTGGCCACACTATTCTGATACAAGCCAGGATGCTGTTGGCCGCCTTGGCCACCTGGGCACACTGCCGGCTCATATTCAGCTGGCTGTCGACCAACATCCCCAGGTCCTTTTCCACTGGGCAGCTTTCCAGCCACTCTTCCTCAAGCCTGTAGCATTGCATGGGGTTGTTGTGAGCCAAGTGCAGGTCCCGGCACTTAGCCTTGTTGAATCTCATGCATTTGGCCTTGGCCCATCAATCCAGCCTGTCCAGATCCGTCTGTAGAGCCTTCCTACCCTCAAGGAGATCAACGCTCCTGCCCAGCTTGGTGTCATCTGCAAACTTGCTGAGGGTGCACTCGATCCCCTCATCCAGATCATCGATAAGGATATTAAACAGAACTGGCCCCAGTACTGAGCTGTGGGGAGGAAGCTTTATTTTATGGTAAATTCATCCTCTCCTCTACTGCTATCAAATATTACTCCTGGTAGCTCTGATATTTACTCACTGTGAACAGGCACAAGTGAGTGAAAAAAAAATGATACCAAAACATTTTCATGTGTTGTGTCAGGAAGCACAAGTGATACCATGTGACTACAACAGTGATGCTGGCAGTTTGACCATGGCCTACTTGAGAAGAAATTTTTTTTAATCTAGCAGACCGGGACATAATAAGAATCAACTCATGAAATCTAAAATTGCATATGAGATTATCATAATAGGCCCTCTGGTCCTATAAGTTTAATAGAATTTTCTGACCAATGACAAGAACTTAATTCAATGCAGCAAGATTCTCACATTTGATTGCTGGAATGACAGATATAAAAAGACATACTGACCTCAGTGTCTAAGAAACTATGCTCTTCCATGCCTATTCCATAGGAAAACAGGGAGAATAAAAGAATGCTTATTTTATTTAACTAAATTTTCAAAATAGGTAATAACTTTTGAGGTTTACCATATTTCATTTTTGTTAATAGAGGAATACCTGTAAATGGAAACTCTACTATATTTCATTGCATTTCTTTCATATTGGTTTTTGGGCTTTTGCCATTCATTTTCTGTTTGGAAAAGTCACCATATTTTTCCTCCCTAATGAAATTCAGGTGAGCAAAGAGCAGTTCATTATTCTTTGGCAGATAAATAGCTGCCCTTTTTTCAAATATGCTAAGGTTTTATGTACAGAATTTCACTCCCTAATTGGTAGTGATAGAAATTAAACCATAAATGCAGTTGAAAACACTCTTTGCCAACAGAGCAAATATATTGTAGTCTCGGTTCATTTTTGTGCCTCTTGGTTATGATCTGTTCAGAACATGTATTTGCCAGACAGATGTACCCACTTGCACATCTAATCAGGTGTGTGTGCAGAAGCAAACAAAACAGCCTTAACAAAACAAAAAAAATCAAGGCTGGAGTAGTGGTCCTGACTTTTCTAACTAAAACAACAACTGCAAAGCAAAATTTTCCCTAATCATGTCATTATAATTTGTAATTATTCTGAAATTGCATCTTATAGTGATCATCTTTGGTTTGAGGTAGCAATCTTTTCTGGTTTTGTAGGCTGATGAGTTACAAGCATTTTTTCGGGAATAATGACAGATGGCAAACAAATGAGGGATAAACTAACCTGCTAAATAATATGACATGAATTTTAGCATTTAAATTCCCATCTGGAATGCCTTTACACTCAAATAGTCTTCCAGGGTTTGGGTGTGGATTTACTCAAAGCGCCGCACATTTCTGAGTCTGTAATGTAATTTTGAGTCCCTGGCAATAGTCTGAGGCACACACATGACTGCTCAACTGATAAAACCTCAGGGACCACAGAAGGTAGCAATTACATACCCTCACAGGGTGCTTATTGCTTGGGGGTTTTAGACATGATTATTGCAGAAAGCTGCAAAGCACACTGCTTAACAGCCGTTTCCTGAAAGCTATCACCACTGATATTGTTATCATATTCTGATTTCAGTGCTCCCTGAAATTTCGTGACTTACTATTCCCTTTTCCTTTACTGTAAGCAATTTAGATATGCTTTAAAATAGCACGAATCCTGGTTACTCTTCTCATAAATCCATTATCCTCTATGCTAATCCAATCAACATGTATATTGACATATGCACTTTGCTCCAAATGGCTTCATGGAAATCATAAATAAATAGTCAACACATCAACTGCTGAGTGATTCTGGAATATACCAATGGTAACATGCAAAAAAAAAAAAAATCCCACTTTTTAAAGGAAATGCAAAGTATTTATAAATACAGTGATTCAAAGTAGTATCATCTGACAGCCTCTCATTATCACTACTAATATCCAGGGTGCTGTTTCTATAGATTTCAAACTTTTAAATACTGTTTTATATATCAAAATTATATTTCTTAGGTGCATTACTTTCCTTTTGGTAATGCAGTATGTTCAGACTTCTTCCTCCTATTTTTTTCATAACACTGGTAGCATTCCCTAAGCTATATGCTGGCATCAGGACTGACTATTTGGAAAAAAATCCCAGTACACTGTATTTAACATGCACACATGTGGCAGGGACACTCATATGCACAGAGTACATCTCACCAATGCCTGGCTTAGCCAGATGTTTCTATATTGAAATAACAAACAGTAAGCTTAGTGGACTAAAATCCATTTAGCATTATCCACTAGCAAAACTCCAAAATCCACTAACACTTAGCTTAAAAAAAAGTGGTTTAATACCTGATCTATTTTAATTAGGTTGGACTTGGAATTGTGTTTATGTTTTGGATTTACTGTGGGAGATATTTGCACAGTGTCCAAAAAAAAAAAAAGCACAGTGGCTTTTTACATTGTCATATTTTGAACATAAAAGAAAAA
Source organism: Balaeniceps rex (assembly GCA_013401315.1). Taxonomy (NCBI): domain Eukaryota; kingdom Metazoa; phylum Chordata; class Aves; order Pelecaniformes; family Balaenicipitidae; genus Balaeniceps; species Balaeniceps rex. Next base: position 30,483 of record VYZW01050146.1, read on the forward strand.
AATATTAAATATCAACTCAAACATATGTTAAGAACATTGTATCTACATTAAATTATAAACCCACAAAGTTCTTCAGGGTCAATTCTTTTAGCTTTTGAAAAGTAATTTAGTAATTGGCTTAATATCTAAGATTTTACCATTAGTATCACATGATCAATCAGCATGGTACTCTTAATGGCATGTTTTTGACATAGCTGTCCCTTCATTTAGGTATTTTGCATACACGTTTTCATCATACTTGGAAATTTTTGAAGGTGTATGTGATGGCCAGGCTCTCCTTAGTGTTCCTGCAACAGTTACTGATGAGAATATTTTCACTGGAGTAAGTGATTTGCCAAGGAAAGATAAGAGCACACATCTGAAAGCCTGAGACCGGACCTCCTGTCTCATACATGATTGTCCCTAAAAAGAGACAACAATTTACATGCATCCCTTGCTTAATTCCAGGACTAGTGAAGGGTGTCAGACTTCCAGCTTCTGATTCTGATCTCTCTTTTTCACTAGTTTAAGGCTGTCTCAAATTATTCTGTTTATATTTTTTTCTCATTTTACCTTCCCCCCAACTCCTCTCCTTCAGATGCTTTTTCCCACACAGCAGCTGGTGAAGGACACAGCTGTATTGTCTTTATGAGGACAGAGAATTCCCTAGGGCCAAATCTTTCCCACACTGACTATTAAGGCAAAGTCTTATCTTTAGGCTTCCTATAATACGTCTAATTTGTAGATAAATAAATGAACAGAATATACTGTTTCTGTCTGCAGAAGAATGTTTTAGTAAAGAATAAATAAAATTGGGATGACAGAGACGGTATGCTTGGGTACTAATGGAAGACTCGTTCCCACTATGGGGCCCAAACAAGTGAGGAATACAGTTCCTATGGTGTGAGGAATCATAGAATCATAGAATGCTTTGGGTTGGAAGGGACCTTTAAAGGTCATGGCCATGTCTTGCATGTGGGGCCAGTGGTCAGCAGCTGCTCTCAGTTCTGCAGGGGTTCTGCCATTAGTCAACTGAGAGGCTTCAACAAACCAGTCAGTATGGTTGTGACCCACTTTTCGGAGTTGTGAAATGGAGATTTAATACTTGTTCACCTGCCTCACAGGGAAGTTAGAGGATTCCTCAGTTTCCAGGAGTGCTTTAAGATGTAAGGCGTGCTACAAAGTATTAGTTCTTGTAAGTGGGAATTAATACAATGATCACTTTCTAGAGCCAGCTCCACTAGTGCTATCAGCTTGCTATGCTGGTGCAAAACAACCTGCTAAACAGCCTGCCCCGGTTATCTCTGAGACAAACCTGTGCCGTAATTTTTTTTTTAGAGCTCCTATGAAGAATGAGTCTGAGTCAGTTCATTGCTGGGTTCAGCAGTGTGCTTGAAACCGCTCTAACACACTGCGTAATGCCTGCTGAGTTTTGAGAGCCCTTGTTTATTCTCATGAGGGATAACTCTGATTTTTATATCCATTTCAAGAGCATAATTTGTGACTATCAAAGCAGTGCTAACTACTGTGATTTAGATTCTCCCCTAGTTAAATCCACTGACTTCAAGGAAACTGTGTCAAGTTACAGCAGATGAGCTCTCTGCTCTGTTTAATCAGAAACTTTCTGAGAAATTGTTACTTAAAGGTGAACATCTCTGTATGCAAAGAGACAGTAAAAAGCCTATCCACAACTTTACTTAGTCACTGGAAGTCCAGGCATTGAATTCTTCTCTTGTACCTAGGACCCGAATTGCTTGTCCAGCTCTCTCTCCCGTTCGAAGGGGAAGACTTTTCCTCCTAAAAATGAACCAAATGGTGCAAGCAGGGCACTGACATTGACTTGTCACTGGGGTATTCAACAAGTCCCCTCATCTGCCTGCTTTGTTTCCTTTCCATTATTGTAACAGGAGATGATGTGAAACTGTTAGTTAATCCACAGAGACTGTCTAGAGATTTGGAAGAATATTACAGGAATACAGGAAGAATATTGCAAGCAGCTACTTAAAACACATTCTGTGCTTAAATCTAAATAATGTTGATTAACTGTTACTGTACTATGAAGAGTATATGTAATGCTAGCTGTTTACATAATGCTATGTTCAGCTCTTTCAGTGGGTTTCAGAAGGACCTAAAAGTTAAATAAGACACATTTTCATTTAAATCACAAATTTATCCAAGTCCACCATAGGAATAAAGCTTATATGAATTTAAAATCAGAGACTTGATGGTTGGTTTCCTTATAGATGCAACTGAAGCTTCATTTACTGTGTAAGTGGTAAGACTACAAGCCAATGTGACCTCCAAAATATGTAAATGAAAATGGAAAGTTAACACTTCCACAGAATAGTAATGTTTCCATCTATTGATTCTCAACAGGGTACAGTGCTTTTTCTACCCTTAAACAGCTGTGCCTGAAATGGGGTGGAGGACAAAGGGAACAGGACCTTCTCTTGCCTAGAGGCAAGAGTTGCCCAGCCAGCCAAGGGAAGTAGTGCTTCCTGTGAGACATGGTCACTTCAGGCCTTGCTTTCCTACCACAGCTATAAGCACTCTCTAGGAACAGAGAAGAAAGTAGGTGTCCTCCTGTTTTTAAGCTATCTGTATTTTTTGAGCTTGCACTAGCAAGGCATTTCAAAGTCTAATTATGGACTGTAACAAAAAGGTATGCTTTTTGGTAGCTTTCAAATCTGCTTTCTGCTATTTTCCTTGGTTGCCCCTTGTTTACATTATGGGAATGCTTATTTGTTGTCTCAGTTGATAGCCACGCCATCAGTGATTTTATTGCTATATCATACTTCTCTCTGGTCTTTTTTCCAAGACTTTCCAAGTCCTAGTCTATCCAAGCCATATTTTTCACCAT
>VYZW01050146.1:40034-50357 GCA_013401315.1 Balaeniceps rex
GTCAAACTATTTTTTTTGTAGATCTGGGCAGGTCATTTTGTTTGCTTTTTAAGTACCCTTTACAAAACTAACTAAAGCTTCTAATTGAAACCTTTTGAAAAGAAAAGGTCAAAATCAAACATTATGACTTTGCCAGAATTCAATTCCTCTAACCTGTGGAAGAAAAAATAATCTACTTGCCAAATTTTATGCANTCTTTTCCTTGTCTAGAACACTTACGATAACAAATTAAATTATGCTACTTGATTGGCAGCTGGCTAAGACATGATGTGTTCTGCCAAGGGTTGTGTCTGACTGTTTGCATTCTTGTTTATAGGGTCCTAAAGTAGTCACAATTTCCCTGCAACTAAACTCCAACCTGAGGCCCGTAGGTGGTTTACTGGCAGTGTGACTTTGGAGGATGCTTTAGCACTATAGCATTATCTTTTAAATAGTTGAAATCAGAAGTCTAACTAGCCTGTTAGTCCTCTGAATTAATACTTTGGGAGAAAGAAACAAGCTGCAATTAGAAAGTCAGCAAGCTGCAGATATTTCTTGTCTATATGTAAAAAACATGACTTTAAAACATCTAAAAATTCCTTTTTTTTTTTTAAATTAAAGTAATGAGACATTAACTTCACATTCTGCCTTTTCTATTGGAAGCATTACACTTTTCATGTCCTCCTGTTGAGTATTTGTTGACTCTTGTTCAGTGCTTCTAAACTTACTTATTGGGTCAGTGGGATTTGGTGCTGAAAGAAAGTGGGTTTGGTTCTTTCACTGTATAGTGAATATAAAGAGTGAAAAAACAAAGTCACGCTGCTTGCACTTCTCCTTGGAAATTTATAGAGGATTTTTGCCTACATTTGCCTACTGATTGACCTGTGAAAGCATGGATCATCCTGAAGCACTGATAAGAAAATAAATTGAAAAAAAGATCCTAGGAATGGGGGGGGGAGATAACAGTAAATGCAAAAGGATAATTCTCCAAATAGAAGACAGAGTCTGTTCCAGTTATTTTTGTAAAGGGTTGATTGCAATTTGCATCCTGCTCAACCAGCATCTGCCATCAGCAGTGCTCAGTAGTCCTTTTTATTTTTTTTTTTTTACTTTGTATTTTGCCTGTGAATGTTGCTTGATAACGTTTCCTTCCCAAATCCTTGCACAGTGATGATCCACCCTTCTCCTTAAACCTTGCTACAAGGTACAGGCGATTTGCAGCTTTTATTCCAACCATCACACAGTTATGGCCTCGGGTTGCTTTACTAAGGGTGTCGTGTTGACCCCTCAGAGTGTGCTTGCATAGAATATTATTGGTAAATTGTATTCCCCAGGTAATACATTTGGGATGTTGATGTTCTGTGATGCAGAATAGCATCTTGCATTATCCTCTGTACTGAAAGAAAGACAGCAGATGGGGAGTAAGAGGCAAAAATAAATCCCTTCGAATCACACACTTTCCTTCTCCACATTGCATACCAAGTTTACAGAGACACATCTGGAGTTAACAGAGAACAAAGCACTATTGTAGGACAACCTGCCAAAAATACCCCTAAATCCTTCATGATGAAGGGGACGTTGTTACATGGAAACTGCAGTAAGTCACCCATACAACCAAACAAAAATACATGTTGACTGAAAGTGGTGTTTGCATTTTCCATTCACTGTGGACAAGCGGTATGAATCCCACAGTGACTTAAATTACCAGGAGACTGTCACTTTGCAGGGCAAACAGGGACAGAAAAGCATCATCCTGCCAATAGATCTGCTGTTCCTGTGCGTTTGGTTTTTGTTTTTTTAATTCTTCTTGCTTTCATAGAGTAATTAGATACAGGTGTTCATTTTGTTTATCCATTTGCCTTTTAGTCTTGCTCAGTGTATTTTGATGACTGCCAAGGGGAAGTTCATATTTTATCAGCCATTAACCAAAGTGAACCTGTAATTTCTTTCCCCACAACCCCCAACATGAGGCATAATGTACAGAAAGCTCCTTTGTCCACCTTCCACCACTTGCTCAAAGGCCGAAGAATTCTAGTTAGAGAACAACATTGAGAATCTCTACAGATTTATCCTGAGAATCATATTACTGGAAATTTATACCGCCTTGAAGTTGCTGTCAAGAGAAGAAAAGCACACAGTCGGTGTAATTCAGCAGGTGCTAGATCAGTGCCTAATCTGTAAAACAGAAGGCTATCTTCAAGCCACTTCGAACACTGGCTGCTAAATTACAGAAATGGACTTGGATTTAGGCAAATACTACTCACAAGTGGTTATCCAAAGAGCCTAGCTGTGGAGAGACTGCTGCATTCCATTAAAAGGCAGTGAGCAAAAGTCCTGATAACCAGAACACAGTGCAGAACTAATTCCAATCATTTACAGTCAGGTAATAACTTAACTGTTTGTATTTATTTTAAATGGTAGCTGAAAATGTGAACAAACCTGATATCCTACCCACTTAAATGAAGTCTGCTGGTGAGCAAACATTGCTTTATTCAGAAGAAAGAAAATAGGAGATAAAAAATGGGGCGGGGGCAATAAGCAGTATTAGAAAGAATGACTGGTGGTATGACAGCAGGGATTTTGCTAATGTAAGCAGCATATCATGTCAAAAGAAGATAACAGAATTCTGTGTGGAAGCCTGCAGTTCAGCTAACTACAAGCACATGTAGTTGCAAATTCAATTTAACTGTGGTGAGTAAGCTACTAAGCTTCAGGTAGCTGGGTTTGGGAATGCTAGGTAGTAAAGCAAAGAGTTTATGGACAGGAAGATTCAAAAGGACAGAACAAATTGCAGCTTGATGGGAAAGGACACTAAGGTGTAAATTTTCCATTAGCATTAATGGGACTCTCATGTCTAATTCTGCACACACTGAACCAGTACAGTTGAAGAAAGAAATAGTATTTGTGATTAGGTTTTCCCAGTAGGATTAAAAAAAAAAATGCTGAAGTAAAGCAAAAGTAAAAAAAGGCAAATAGAATGTTTTTAAACTTCCCCCATGACACAGTCGCAAAGTTTATCCAAAGGGACAGAAGACAAAGGTACAGGATTCTTGGTTTAAATAAAGACAATTCATTGTCCCAAACAGTCAGGTCTATGGAAAATCTAGTACAGAAAACAACTCTAGAAGCTGTTCCAAGAGGTGTTCTAGAAGAATTCATTTTAAACTGTATTTCAATTCAATTATGTACCAAAAGTGTATACCACTTGTCAACTCTTGTATCAACTCAGCTGCAAACAGGAGTGGTAAAGAAGTAATTGCAGAAGAACTGGCATTCTGCCCTGAGCAATGGCTTATATCTGCTAGAGCACAGACATGGATAGCAACTGGAATAATCACTATTTAATGCAGCTAACCAGCTCTTCCTTGCTGTTCTGACCACAGTTAAGGGAAGCACAGAAATGCCATAAGTCTCGCAGGTTTCTAATTCAAGCCCTAATTCAGACACAGCTCTGTATCAGGGGTAGAGACATGCTTGATTGGCATGTGAGATTTTTTCATCTCCTAGGAATTATATGTGCATTTGATACCTCTATTCACAGCCTATCTGATGTTGCTCCGCTTTGCAGAGATGAAAGCCTGAACTTTAGTTTCTACGCATTCCTCAGGGGGCGTCTCCAAGCTAGCCTGTGTACCCCTCCGTGCTTCATCAGATTTTTCAGGCACAAGTATTTAAGGAGTGAATAAGGGGTGAATGTGCCAGTTAGTGTTCCCTTTAGTGTCAGTCACTATTATATGTGACTTTAACTAGTGTTAGCAGCTTAATATGGTTTAGGTTAATGAGCCATTCAGTGAGATCCAGCTTTCCAGTTTGTTGGGTTGATGAATTAATCACCACTACTTAAAAGCTCCTTGTTTGTATTGGAAGGCTGCCTGCTCCCAGTACAGGATCTGGAGAGCTGTCTACACTGTGTGTCATTGTGGCTTTAAACTCTATCCCAGGAACAGGTAGATACATGTGAATTACTGATATACACCAGCTCATATCTATCAAACACAACAAAATAGTTCTTGCTCATCAAACTAGCTTTCTTTGTAGAAAACTTCTGAAATTGCTCTGCAAAGGTTAGTGGCACAGTTTCAAATTCAGTATAGTACTCTTCCAGGTGGCTCTTTTCCTTTATTTTCCATTGCCTCTCTCTCCTTTTTTAACTCCATCCCTTTCTCCTGTTTATTTTCTTTTCCAGTGGAAAAAAACAAACAACCCCCCACCCTCCAACATTTCAAATACATCTGGATTTGTTCTTTTTTATAAGTGCTGAGAAATTGAATACTGGAAAACTGTTAGGTATGGCACAATACAGAAATCCCACAGAGGTTAATATAAGCCTTGTACATTAAAGGGAGGGAAGGTAGAAAACCATCATAGGTGGTCAAACTTTTGGAAAAATCTATTAAATTTGCAATAAGTTGGAAGATGTGAGCAGTTTTCAAGCTGGACAGAGGAATCTGAGGAGTCAGTAATGGACTTCCAATTGAAACTGAACTTCATCCTTCCCGACAGGTTTCCTCTCTTCCTCCTTCAAACTCTCACTTCTTTCTACCTTCCAGTAATCTCCTTCACAGTAACTGATGATGATCTTCCAGACAGCAAAACAAACCAAGGCAGTACCAGTCAGCATACATGCACTCCATAGACTTACTCTGAATGTTTTTGAGATATCAGGGACATCAGCAAACATCCTGCATATCCCTGTGCTTCAGAAAGGCTAGGGAGCTGCCTCCCCTCAAGCAGAGCCGCTGCCTTCCTTCAGGCACAGGGATCTCATGCTCAAACACAGAGAGACAGTAAGCTCTGTGAATACATCCACCACGCTCTTTGTTATCACTGGGAGAAATCTTTTCTTTCAGTAAGTCCATATGTTTATACATGATCAAACCAATTCAAATACTGAGGTTCCCTGTTTAGACCTGGGCTACAGCAAAGGCACACAGAGCACGGTCACCAGAGGCTTCTTCTCAGGGGTCTTGAGCTGGCTTGGATACACCAGAGGTATCTGCAATGACAACATTATTCAGAATAGTTGCTGGATTTTGTAGCTTATCCTGTTGTGGAACACACTAATATCTCTAAGAGATGGAACTAAAAAATAACATTTTATAAATGTTGCTTCCAATCACATATGCATTAAGCCTTCACATAGTTTCACCCCAAAGATTTTTTGTTTGTCTTAGTAGAGCTTCTACTAGAAAGTTTTCTGTATAGCTCTTATGTGTCACTTTCTGTTGTTATAGACACACAACACTCAACATTCAGAACATCAGTGCACAGCAAGGTCCAGCTGCTCCCAAAGAGCTGGGAGCCCACAGGGATAACACAGCCAGCAGGGCAGGGGCCTCAGCAGCCAGGGCCCAGCCACACAGTACCCGAGAGAGACAAACAGGGCAGACCTGGGGATGGCAGCCAGTCAACCAAGAGACCAGATAATCAGGTAAGTTCATGGTGATGAGACAGGTCTGAGATCAAGCTAGGAAGTGAGCTTAACAAGTAAAGATCAACAGGTCCATAGCCTGGCATAGACATGGCTGTGACTGAGCTGGGAATTCATACTCCTACAAGCTACAGCTCCTATGCCTAAGCTGAGCTTAAATAGAATCATAGAATCATTTAGGTTGGAAAAGACCCTTAAGATCATTGAGTCCAACCATTAACCTAACACTGCCAAGTCCACCACTAAACCATGGCCCTAAGTGCCACGTCATGGAGCTTCATGGGGCTTGTGGGCCCATGGGCAGAGGATGTGGCTGGAGGCTCCAGGTGAAGCTGGACAGGGCCATTAAGGCCTAAAGTGTCTCAGCATAGGGAATAGTGTCTCTCTTCTTTCTCTGCATGGCTTAGCAAAAAGTGCAGTAAATTTATTACTTAATTCAGATGAAAATGTAAATGCTACTTTACATTAATGTACAATAAAATTCTAAAAAAAACCCCCACCTTTCTAATTTGGGAACATTGTGTTTGCTGGCTTGACAATTACTTAGGGATAGGCAGTGAAAAATGGTGTTTTCTGTGGTAGATGAAGGAGGATGCAGGAAACAGTTCTAATGAAAGTTCCATCAGAGAATCAGCTAAAGGAAAAATGATATTTTAAAAATTAGTGTCTGAAACTGGTGCTTAAATCCTAATGTCCCTTAAGGACTGTAAACTGTGAAAGGATGGGAGCTGGTTTTTATTTTATAGTATATTGTTCAAGTTGCCACAAGATGAACTTTAATTGAACTGCTAGTGAGTCTGGAGTATTTTAAATTTTAGAGATATTGTAATATATGCTGAACTTTGTGTGGGGTCAGAGGTAATAGAATGGATAATAGAACCATTCTTATGGTTCCTATTTTTGAGTACAATTTTCTCCTCTTCCATAAGATGTTCTCATGAACAAATTAAGACTATGAACAAATTCAGACTCTGAACAAACCCATGAAATACAGCATTACAGAGGGCAGGATTTTGGATTAAGCAACCTATGTTCTGTGAGAGCAGGCTGTACATGAACTGGCAGCAGCTTTGGCAATTGCACAGGCAGGTTTCATCAGTAAAAATACTACAGGTGTTAGGTTATTACTCTCATGCCTTTGTGACTCAATTGTGCTTTTGTGTTTTTCTGTGGGTTTTTTTGTTTATTTGTTTCATACTATCATAAGAAAGACATATGAAACAACTAACCCTAGGAGAAACAATGTATCTGTCATGGAAGCTCAGTTTTCACTTCATCCTGACCAAAGGCATTTCTCATTCATATATGCAGCAAAGAGAATGCAAGATGCTACTTCCGAGAGAAATGCAGGCATTGATCTCACTAAATGTAGGAAACTCCATGCGAAGAATCACCCAGGTTCCCTTTATAGTCAGTGGAAACCTAGTCTAAGTAGTCTGATCGAGTTTAGGAGCCAATTCATGTCATCCTGATTCAAGTCTAAAATAGGTCCAATGAAAACCTGCCCTGAAAAAGACCATTTATTCCTTGCAAAGAAAGCCCTGTTCACTATCTGATATAGAAACATTTATATTGTAAAATTAAGTGAGACAAATCTTAGTCTGGCTGAGAGAATTTATTAATGAATTTTTTTCAGTAAATTAAAGAGGTCAGTTGTGACTTGACCTATTGGCACAATTGGTGCCAAGTCAAGCTGTGCTGACAGTAGATAACAGTATGGGCTGCTGAAGCAGTAGTCAGACCAGTACCAACAGAGGTAAATCTTTTGCTGCTAAAAAAGGAAGTTGCATCAATTGCATGAGATGAATTTTCAGGTGGGAAAAAAAAAAGGTAAGGGAGCATTTATCTTACAGCAGTTCTTTCCTGAAATGGAAAAAGCTATGGCTGTATGGACATAAGCAACTGCAAGACATGCTGCACCTAAACTCTGAAGATTTTTCTGTGGTGCTAAGATATGAGAAATTTTAGTTTTCTTAAATGTGCTACAGAACAAAAGCTCCTGCTCTATTACAATATTTACAAATCTATTTAATAAATATTTAAAAATATTTACACTGTGCAAGGCAATACCATCCCTCAGAAATCAAAACGCATTCTGACTTTAACCTTACATAGTAACAAGTGGGGAAGAATGTTTTAAAAAGTTCTTCACGACTCAGGATGATCTACCTGGGCATTTCATGTTGTCAAGCCAAACAATAAGCTGTTAGAGTAGAAAGTACATGTTTGTAGTGAAAGTGAAAATATATGTATCAATGTTACAGTTCTCTTCAGAAAATGCATTTTGAAAGAGATTAACGCACAGAAACACTTGCTAGAAGCATATAAACATTCTCAACTGCAATGTTTAAATTGTATTGTTGTTTATCAAAGATTTTATTCTCAAATATTTCCCTCCTATCTTCAGATCATTTGTATAAGATTTCTGTAAGCAGAGTAATTGTAACTAGAAATGATGATTATGAGATAATATTCACTGCAGTGAATATAGTTGATTCTGGAAAAACCCTATTGCTACACAACTGGGAAAGGACAGTTTGCTCTGCTCCGCTATCCAAACAGATGCTTGAAATTAATGTACAGCATCAAGATGTCATTAGAGTGATCAAGTTTACAGAGTAGTAGCAATGTAAGGCCCAACCCCCTGTGGCATTAACTATAAACAGAATAAGTGAAGACAGTTACATGCAGAACTGAAAAAAGGGACATGAAGTAGAGGAAAATACACTTTGTTCAACAAACCTTCCGTCCACTTGGTAATATTTTTCCTTTGGCATTGCTAAGCCTCAGCACACTGAGAAGTCAATAAAAAAAATGATCCTTCCCCACAGACTCTCCACCTGCCCACAGAAATCTTCACTCATTCTCAAAAGAAGACTCCACATACCACTCAAAGGATGCTATTGCATGTCAAAATGATGATTCTAGAACAAATGTATGGGAAAGTGTTCTAGCTGGGGTGAGTGCTGTCAAACAGTAGGACACAGATAAATCAGCTGCCAGATACAGCAAACATTTCTTGCTGGAGAGCAATGACATACCCTTTCAAGCAATGGAAGTGGCCTCTGAGAGATTCTCATTGTTCTTTTCATACCACACCAGCAAATATTTCTGCCTGCTCTGTTGCTCATATCTGCAAGTTCCACAATGTAGATTTTTAAAACTATATATGCATTTATGTGCACACACACACAATCTGTGTTTTACACACATGCCCAGACACTGTTTCATATATACACATACAGGTCTAGCCAGGAGCTGTTCTTTCTGCCACTGTTGCTGTAGCTAGAAGGTCTAAATTAGCATTGAGCCGGAATGGGCTATTACTGCTTCTGGCAGCAGGAATAAGACAGATCTTGAAAGCTCAAGGCACAACCACCACTCTTGTTTGATACACTGTCAGTTAGTGCAAAAATCACTGTAAATTATGGGACAAAAAGAAAAATTCTTCTTGCCTCTTATTTTCTCAGTATTCCTTGTGTTTGACACACCAGTTTGTGCCGTGTAATGATGGGAAGATATGTTCCTTGCTTGTTTTTCTATCTTTTCTCTTTATTTACTAAGCCAAAAGCTCAGGACATCATCCTAAGGGCACTTTCCGCATAAAGGCTGTTCCCTTGGAATGCCCTACTGAAACATGTGTCCCAGTGAGGCTCTCTGAGTTACCCCAAGTTGCTGCCTGTCTCTGACCCCTTTGGATTGTATTTACCTTATTAGTTCCTTGCAGAACCACTGTCATATATGGTACTCTGCACTAATATGACCTATACGTACTTGTGTGAGAATGTAGGCATTCAAACAGAAAAAACTGCTTTCCCTTTTCCTTTACTTCAAATATTTCAGTAAGTCACCATGGTTTTGAAGTGGACATAAACCCAAAATCCTCACTCTATCTTGGACCCACTTTCTTAAAGGATTCTTTGTGAATAAATCCCTATATCTACATGTAGGGATGGATGCAGCCCCACTTTAACTGTAAGGCTGTAGAGTCCTGAGCTATTTAACTCAATCCAAGGAGGGATATTAGTCTATTTCTGCCCTTTAGCCTCTGTCTTCTACTTCTCTTCAGGGTGTTGAAACCACCTAAAATCCACAGCCTCTCTAACATATCGAAGGGAAGCCATAACAACACTGTAATCCCTCGTTGTCTTCAAGAAGGGAATGGACTTCAGTAGGAAGTGAAACATCCTAAGTGTCCCTTGTCTAAGGCATAGTTTACCTGAGCAAACTAACAGCTGCAATACAGGGGCTTTGAGCTACTCGCATGAAGGATGATGTAGAAATAAGTTATTCTATTGACATCACAAGTTAAATCAGAGGTTATTTTAGTTATTTAGAAAATAAACTGACAATATGATTGGAATGCAGTTTTGTTAAGTTTTGTTTAAAGGACTGAGAGCTTTTAATATTTTTCCCATTACTGAGAGACAAACTTATTTATAAAGCAGAATTTTCCAGTCAGAAAACATGTGCATATATACATGCAGATGCACACAAGCCTGCACACATTTATATGTATTTATACATACATATGCGTACACATTCATGGAAACATTTGCTAGAAGCATCAAAAATGGATTTGATTATGCAAAATTCTGAACATCCGCTGAAATTATTGAGTGTCTGTAACTTCCGTTGCCTTCAAGAGGGGAATGAAGATATTCAGCAGCTGCATGTAGGATGCAGCCCACTGCCACTACTGCATACAGCTCTAAGAAATGCGCCAATATACAGATCTCTCAGTTTCTGCTTAAAGTGGTGAGAAAATCAATTCTAGACCAAAAGGGCTAGAGGCAAAAGGATAAGATAAAATGTGACTGACAGGGAGGCAGCATCCAGTAATGCTCAGTCAAGTGAAAAGGCAAAAGAACACAGGAATAGTAAAACCTATCCATTTTTGTTTTAATTGGGAG
>VYZW01050147.1:0-30343 GCA_013401315.1 Balaeniceps rex
CCCAGGCCACCTCCAACCTTGACGTCACTGATGAGCTCATGATGAATGTAAGTATATGTAAGTGTAATGCAACTGAACAGTACTATTGGAAATGTTTTGCATGGTTCTAGTAAACAGTGATTGCATTACAGCAAATACAAAATTTTGAGTTTCAAGTTGTTTACCTTTCCGCTATCTCTTCTTAATGGCTGATCAAGTCTTCATCCTTCAGGTTAGACTTGCCCAATAGCCTTCACATCTTTGAAGCGGAGCATTTGAAGCTGAGCACTGTCAAAGTCATAGGCTGAATCAATATTTTATCAGTTCAGTAAATGTTCTTATGTATAAGTACATGTCAGAGAATGTCTTTGTTTTCTAGAATATCAAGCTGTATTCATTGTGGTGTTTGCACAAAAATATTTTTTTCCCGAACTATTTTTAGATAAACTGCGCTTCTGATTTTGATGTGGGAAAGAATAAATTGGGCCTTATTCATGAAGCAATTTGTCTCTGACCCAGTTTTCAAAGTAAATTCAATTAATTTTTCATGCTGAAATGACAGAGAGTTTGTGATTACACAGTTCTATGCATTTGTAGTACCTTTTGACCTTGCTTTTCATTAATGCAGCCATTTCACCTATATTAGTATGACATTCAGCTACTATGAAGTTATTCTAAATACTATTTAGAGACTTTCTTGGAAGGGACTTTTGGAGGACATCATAAAAATCCTGCTTACAGCACAGCTAACTGCTCAGTCAGAGCAGCTCTGGGCCTCTGTCCATTGACAGGGATTCCACAACCTTTCTGGGCAGCCAGGTCCAGTGTTTAAGCACACTCCTTGTGGGGAATCTTTTTCCTGCTATTTGGAATTTCCCGTTCTGCAACTTGTGAGTGTTGCCTCTACTCATTTCACTGTGCACTTTCAAGAAGATTTTTGTCATAGCCGTGGACTTGGTAATTGAAGACTACAATTAGATCCCCCCTTAACCTCCACTTCTTCAGACTGAACAGATGCAACTCCCTTCACTTCTTCCCATATGTCATATTGTCATGTGTTTAAGCCCCTTAGCCACCATGGTAGCAATCCACTGGATTGTTTCTGGTTTGTCAGTGTCTTTCTGGGTTGTTGAGGAGCCCAAAGTAGACACAGTGCAGTCAAAAGGGTGTAATATCCACTTACTGAATAGTACATCATCCAAAAACACAGGCCAGGTGAACAAGATTCATCTTGCCTTATTGTTACCATCTAAAGCAATTTAAACTACCCAAGTAGACTTCTAAAATCAGTGAAGGGAGAAAATTCCCCCAGAAAGTGATTCATCACATCTATCTCAGTTATTTAGAAGCAGATAAATTACTTGCTGAACATGCTTCTCTCTCTTCGTTTGCTTTTGAAGAAACTTGGATAACTAGACTAGCCTGGACACATAAGAGACAGCTACATTTGAAGTAGGGTGCATCCAACCTCTATGCTGTTAAGATCTGCAGTGTCTGCCAGTGTTTTATTTTCAAGTATAAGATAATAGCAAACTACTCTTTGGCTCTTTAGTAGACAATGTACATCCTCCTGTCATCTTGCAAAAGCTGGGGTAAGCATAGCATCTGTTATCTTCTTAACATAGAACGAAGGATACTGGTGAAATAGCATTTTCCTTCCAGAGTCCTAAGCTTTTAAACTTACTCAGCCTTTTTCTCATCATCCCATCTGAATCAGCCTGGGTTTGTTCATTTACTCATCTTAATCATCCTTTTCTGTTTGAGAAGGGGGGGAGCAGACTACTGTTGTTTTAACATATATAGAATAGAATAGAATAGAATAGAATAGAATAGAATAGAACAGAACAGAACAGAACTATTTTAGTTGGACGGGACCTACAACGATCATCTAGTCCAACTACCTGACCAATTCAGGGCTGACCAAAAGTTAAAGCGTGTTATTAAGGGCATTGTCCAAATGCGTCAAACACTGACAGGCTTGGGGCATTGACCACCTCTCTAGGAAGCCTGTTCCAGTGTTTGACCACCCTCTCAGTAAAGAAATGTTTCTTAATGTCCAGTCTAAATATACATAATTCTGTAGTACTTTGAATTCACTCATAGGAGATGAGAGTTGTGGAAGGATGAGAAATACTGTTGAGTCTGAATTTTACTGAGGCTCAATATCCCTTTTCGCAGACGTGTCTAGGAATCTGTGATTCTGCATATTCTTGTGCTAGACAGAGAAATACACAAAATTCTTACAAAATAACACAGCAGTTCTTTAATTCATATAATTTTAAGTTGTAATAAAAATACATGTTCCTTCTGTGTATATATTTTAATTGCTCCAGATTTCATTGATACAGTGCTTTATTGCAGGGGAACAAAAGTTGTATTCTGCAACCACTGAGCTAAAATAGAAAAAGGAGGAGCATTCAGATAAAGAATAGAAACTCAAATTTCAAGAGGGCTGAAGCAAAATGTAAAAAAAGTGAAAGTTTGGAAAATTTACCAAGGATAAGGAAGAAGAAATGGAACAAGATATGGATAGCACTATTTAGATTTGTAAAAATGAAGACCAGGATGGTGAGAAAAGGTTTCTCTTCAACAGCCTGAAGGTATTTGTAGAGAAAAGAGTCCCAGAATGACAGAACACTTGAAGGAAAGAGGTGTAAAAGAGAAGGAAATAAGTTTGGTTAGGGCTAACCAGCAAAGACAAAAAAGAACAGATTAAACTAAAATCAGAGTTTTAAAAATAGCATCAAGAAAACTTGCAACTAAAGATATGAAATGCATATTGCCTTAGGAAATGGACCTTTAGCATTTAAATTTAATGCAAAAAAGTTTCATGAATTCACACTCAAAAAAATACCCAAAATTGTATACCTGTTGCAACTGTTGTGGGAAACTGGTACAATTCCTACTGTTGAAAATATATATATGCTGATATATTCTGGTTTCTGCAGCTATTTCCATTCAGGTTTTCCTCCCAAAAAGAATAGTGGAACATAAATTTCTGGTAGAAAAAATTAAGTTCACTGAGAAAAAGACCTCTCTCAACTCTCCTATAAACAGGAAAATATTTCTAGGTCTTCTTTTATTCTGCTGGCTTCTACCAGAAATACACTTTGTCTCCGCAGGATTATGAATTATGTTAATAATCTGTCATTGCTTTTGCATTTTGATTCCCTTTGTGACATAAAGAAATGGTGTCTTTCCTTATTTATTTCATTAGCAATACTGAAAGGTCCTGTGGAACCGAGGTTTGTGAGCTAAACCAGTGTCAAACTGTAGTGTGACAATAGTTGGTATTTCAAACACTGACTTGCTGATAAGCCTCTCTGAATTTGTACCTGGCTGAATCAGGCCTCTTAGCAAATAAAGCTCTGTAGCTGGCACAATATGTGTTATTGCTATACTAATTTCAGTTTAAATTTGAATTTCATCCAATAATGAAACAAATTTTGTGCCTCCTATTTTTTCCTACTAAAAGCTGCTATAGCAAAACTTAGCCTAGTAAAGATACCTTGTTCCTCCTTGCCTCAAAACCCAATGCTGCAATTAACAGTACAGAAATAGGTATATAAGACATAGGCAATGAAATAAAACAAGTGTGTATTCATCAGCAGATCTAGTCATAGGCCTTCCTTATTCAGGGTCCACCTTCTAAGCATGAGACAATTCATATCAAGAAGGCCATAACCCTTCTTCTGTGTATCTGCTTTTAAATTCCTTCTAATATTTTGTTCATCTGCTTATGGATGCTTCTGTATAGCCAGAGGACACTTGGGAGAATTCTCCCTTTTGTGCATAGAAAAAGGCCACCACTTTCTCACATCTTTCTTTGCCTTTTTTGGGGGGGTTCAAGGATCTATAGGTAGCAAGAAAAAGTGACAGTCTAGTGTTTGACAGTTTCTCTCTCCAAACCTGTGGGTGAAGCCAGTGTGAGTTACTGCAGAGACTCTCTGTGGTATTGTCAAGCATTGCCTTGGCCAGTCTGAGTTCCCACAGTCCACATATCTGAAGAGATTTCTCAAAGAAACTTCACAAGCTTAGTTGTTATAGAGGCTGTTCCACTGGAACGCTGCAGCCAACACCAGAAGATGGATTCCCAGTAGGATGGATCGCAGCAGGTAAAGTGGAGCTTCAGAGCTTTTCAGCTGGCATTAAGTAACAGGCTGAGAGAATTTGAAAAAAGTTTCAAGTTAGTCTCAATTTCTATTTCATCTGTAAATTGTTTCTATACATGAAAGAAGTGGTACAGGGGATTTTTTGCACTTGCTTTGTGCCATTGCAAGGACATTCTTCTAGGAAAAGAGAATTTCTTTCCTTGGAGGTGGGGTTGATATGGGAATATTCAATCAGCATAGCTGCATAGTTTGCTAGGGTGATATTGGACTGTATGAAATGATGTTTGCCTGTCTGTTTCTAGTTTCTAGAGGATAGGCTCTCCTCTCACCTCTAGCATTAATTGGCAAGCTTGTTGGCAGCCTCAGCAAAGGACCAAATAATGCTTAGGTATGGAGCTTAAAATGCCATCTCATTCCTGCACTGAGCCCTCAAGCATGGGACTTACTGGATAAATTTATGTGGCTGCTGTGTTTTCTCTCTTCCATGGATAAGCACAGCTTCAGCTCAAACCTGGTAGTTTTGGAAATCAGTGATTCCCTGAAAATAACATGATTAAAGAAGCAGGATATCGATAGTCAGCTGTTAGCTTCCTGCTGAGAAGTAAAAAGGGCCTTTTGGAAAAATCAGGCATGGCATTAGCTCAGGAAGTCTTAAAAATCTTTACAATGAAGAAAGAGAACAAAAGGAAGCAAACACTGAAAAGCATAAAGATAGTCCCCAGCCTGCAGACCATGCATAATTAAAGATAAATTTAGCCTTTTTTGTATTTTTCATTTTGCTACTTATTCACGTTTCCACAAACAAATAGCATATGTGAAAAATTTTTGGATTATGGATGGTCTGTGAACTATGTGGTCTAGCTAGTCACTGGTCCTTTTTTCTTGTTTGAAATATCTGACAAGTCTGTGTATTGATAAGCGTATTGTTTTTACTAGCTACATAGATTTTTTCAATCAATAGTTAACTAGTAATGTTGGTAATAAACAATGATAGCTAATTTTGGTAAACTCCTCAGGATGCAGTGGATATTTTCAATAGATTCTTAAAATTGCATGGATTGCTGCTTCTTTTATTTTTAATCCCCTAAAACTCTTATAGTCTGTGTTTTAAATTACATAATCTGGAGTGAAACACACATCATTATTACTCTTGCTCAGACATCATCTTGAGAATTGCTGAGAATCTTCACCTCAACACGATAGCTAGTGTGAATGAATTCTTCACTCCCGAAACCAAACTCGTATCATGGGAGACAGGAGATAACATCACCTTTCTCTGTCAGAGGAAAAAACATAATTCTACAACCTCCAGCCTGTACAAGTCTTCTTTACTATGCATCTGACAGCATTGAACATGTTGTCCTGGTTTCAGCTGGGAGAGAGTTAATTTTTCCTCCTAGTAGCTGGCACAGTGCTGTGTTTTGGATTTAGTGTAAGAAGAATGCTGATAACACACTGATGTTCTAGTTGTTGCCAAGTAGTGCTTACACCAGTCAAGGACTTTCTTTTTCAGCTTCCCATGCTCTGCCAGGTGCGTGAGAAACTGGGAGGGGGCACAGCCAAGATAGTTGATCCAAACTGACCAAAGGGCTATTCCATACCATATGACGTCATGCTCAGTGTATAAACCGAGGGGAGTTGGCCGGGGGGCAGCGATCACTGCTCGGGGACTGGCTGGGTGTCGGTTGGCGGGTGGTGAGCGGTTGCATCACTTAGTTTTTTTTTTTTTCCCCCCTGGGTTTTGTTTCTCTCTTTCTCGTTCTCCTTTTCATTGCAATTTTATTACTATCATTATTATTGTTATTTTATTTCAATTATTAAACTGTTTTTATCTCAACCCGTGAGTTTTCTTTTGCCCTTCCGATTCTCTCCCCCATCCCACCGGGGAGGGGGAGGGTGAGTGAGCGGCTGTGTGGTGCTCAGCTGCCGACTGGAGCTAAACCACGACACGTGTGTATTGACTTACTGTTCTCTTGTTCTATCCTTGGGACTGTCCTGACGAGGCACTTAAAAAATTATGTGTGGTCGTATTGTGGACAAAATGCCCATGAGACTAGCTACCAACTGTCCACTTGTGATAAAAGCAGAAACTGCTTTGAATCTGATTTCTCCTAAAAAACATTTCTTGCTTATCACATTAAACTAAAATGGAATGAAATTGATCTAAATGTGGGGTTGACAAGCATACCTCAGATAAAAAGTAGGCAGTTATCAAAACTTCCAGGTCTGTTTGGAAGTACTGGTGCTCAGCTCAGTTTTACTTTGTGGGAGAAGAGATTGCTGTGCTCTTTTTCTTTGAACGCACATACCAAGAGCCATATTTATATCCCCTGCTGAATCAAATTAAGCAGAAACAAAGAAAATGTGCTCTACTTCATCAAACCTCTTTATCTAAGCTTTCTCTTCAAAACATCACTGTCATGTTCCCTGACAGCATACCTCACACTAGCAGCATTTGATCAGACTTTTTTAACATCTTTTAAAGGAAAGCTGGAATCACTTAAAGGGGCATTGCCAATTTAAAAATCAATGTATTTCTCATTTTGTAAAATTACTCTTAGTTCCAAACAATGCCTAATATTATTGAAAAGGAGATAACCAAAAGAAAGAATCTGTCATTCATATGCAGTACATTTGACTTTGTGTTTGCCAGATTCTTTGCGTCTTCCAGATGTTACTGGGGGCCACACAACAACAAAGAAGTGATACACTCTTTAAAGGAAAGATAGGGAAGTATGCCTTTTTTAGAAAAGTAAGTAGAGGATGCATGCAAATATCTTCATGGTGAACTGAGAAAAAAGAGATTATAGACAGGGGTACAAATGCTGAGGCATAGAAATATATGGAGATACTGGCAGTAAATGGGTAGGGATCAAGGAGCTTATTCTAGGAGGGAAGGGTGAAGATTAGAAGAAGAGAAAAAGAGTAACAAGGGTGAGGCCATAAAGCTGGTCCCTCTCCTGCATCTGTGGTGGGAACTGTGGGGATGGAGTTTTGTCCTTATGTGAGTATTTGAACCTTTCTGACAGCCATGTGGAATTTGGGACCTGGGGATGTGTGGCCTTTAGGATAGTCTGAGCCCTTCACTCTGCAGGGTACCCATTGCAGATTTACCTTCACTATAATTAGGAGACTGGGCAGGCAAACGACGTACTCAGCCTCATCTCTGTCCATACAAGGAGACAGTGAAACTTTAATGTCACTCTCATGTCAAACCACTACAATTTTCACGTGTTTCTTTTTTAGGTCATGGAAGAGTAAGGAGCCCTGATGTTGCTGTACTTTCTTGTAACTCTAGTTGGCTGTTTCTAGTGTGAATCATCATGATTATGAATTCTAAATTACTACTTTCTGTGAATATGGCATAATCTTCCTTTTGAGTATATGCCAGAACATAGCTAAAATACAAAACAAAAAATATAAGAAGGCAGAATTTCAAGGAAAGGATACTGAAGTCACTTGAGTTTGTTTTCCCTGTTGCCCAGCTTCATCGTACATTTCAGTGGTCCTGGTTTTCTCAGATGAGTCAAGTTGTTCTCAGCTTTGAAGGACAAAAGAGTAATTAGATTAGACAAGTCTAAAGATCAGTTGAGAAGAAAAGGTAGATAAATTGTCAATATGATAAATGATGAAATTCTTTGCTGACAAATCCATTGTTGTAGGCATTGTTGAGTTCTAAACGACGATATACTGAAGTATAGACACAGGAATGATTGTTTCCAAATGAGGAAAAGGCTCTAGTGGCATGCAGCAGCACTTACTGAGGCAAAGATAAATGTTAAGAATGAAACAGAAATAATCCTGAAATTAATTAATTAGCAATTGTGCTTAATAAACTGTGTGTGTTATCATCTGGAATATTGTAAGAAGTTTTCATGAATGGGCAAAATGTAATAGAAGTTTCATTTTTGTACTGGGACATATAAAAAATTGGAGCTGTTTAGTCTGTTTAGCTGTTTAATTTAGTTTAGTCTCATTTAGGAGAAATGATTAATAAAGGAAATACATTTTAAGAATTTAAAATAATGAGCATTGTAGAACAGTATTCTGTAGAGGGGAAATGAAATTTTTCTTCATTTTAATGAAATGGCAATAATGAAAATTAAACTTATAGTAGAAAACGAGATTCATGATGAGGAATGCATGATACTGCATACGAGGAAGTGAGTAAATGGATACGGAAAGGAGCTGTGGCTTGGATTCTTTGAATTCAAGCTACTGTCAGTTGGACATCACGGAATACTGTTTTGGCACTAGTATTTCATGTTATGCTTGGTAATTTCATGAAGGATCCTGAGACCTAGCTAGTTTGCAACTTCATAGATAAAGCTAAAGGGAAACAGATGACCCCAACTGGGCAGAGATGCAAACTCTGAGGCAGTCACTGTGAATCCTGACACATGGATGGTCAGTCCTGGGACAGTCAATGGTGAGTCAGGTTTGCTGGTTGTCTAGGAGTGGGTAGAAAGAGAGGAACATCATCAAAGGGGAAAGCAACTAGAACAAGCAGCCACAATTTTTTGTACAAAATACAGTGAGTGTCATCTTCTTTTCATCTCTATGTGAGAAAGCCAATTTAGTGGCACATGAACATGCCTACTTTTTTATAATCTCTTTGGTCTATACAGCAGCATCAAGAATTCTTTCTTTCTGCTGTCCTTCACAAGTGCTCAAAGATTACTCCATAATAGTAAAATATCCATGAATTTTCCCCTCCCTGTCTATTTCTGAGTAGTTCAATTTCTTTGAATGTGCTGTCTTTTGCCAAGGAAGGAAGATTAATTATTATACTAATATTAAGTACCTGTCCCCCACTTTATCCTTTCCCATGTCACAGCCCACCTTATGCCTTCCTTCATTTTTCAATCTGTTATGCTTCTTGGCTTTCACTGAGAGCTGCCCCCTCAATGTCTTCCACTTTTAATCTTCTCTATCCTTCCCTGTGTACTGTGGTCACTTCACCTCAGTTGTACATCTACGAATCAAAGCAGTTTGGCATGCCAACAAAACAAAGACAGAACTGTATTCATTCATCCACATGACATTGTGAAAGCCACAGAGAACTCTTGTTACTCTTTCTCAGTCTTTAGGACTGCATTTGATTGCAATTGGTATTAAGAGATTCAATTCACACTTAATAACAGTCCACGGCCTTTCAAGAGCATCACACACATCAACTAACTGAACCTTACTGCCCTACCAAAGTAGTCTGTTTTGACTATCCCTGCTATTTAGAGGAACAAAATGGACTTGCTCCCATTCAGAGTCTGTCAATAGCACAGATCAGCTCAGAACCAAGATGTTTTGGCAATAGTTGACTATAACCATCAGGTTATATTCTCTCCTATACGCAAACTCAGACTCCAAACAGGCCCTCAGCTGAGACCACACTCCTCCAGACTAAGTATAGATCCTGCACTACAGAACAAACTCCCTCTCTTTCCACATATTCACCACACTTTGCAAACATTAACTAATTAGTTAATCTGAGGTCCCACTTAAAACCAAGATCCTTTTTTTAGAATCTGATTTAAAGCTAATTAATTAAGATGAGTTTCTGGCTTATTAAGCTCATCATAATAAGGACGTTATTTTGATTAGTCTAACGCTGCTCTCGCCCTCTCTCTCTCTTATTTTTTTACTCTGAATTCGGTATCATACTCGATGAAAGAGTAAAAATTGGTTGTTGACAATTTCACAGGGAATAAGAACAGCAGGGATCAAGTTTGCACTCATCAAACCAGTAGAGCAATTGGGTTTTCCCATACTCTGTGATATCCAGGGTACTTTTGCTTGGGAGTATTAACAAAGGCCCACTTTTCCCCTCATTTACATCCAACATTGCATCCAGTTTAAGTGGGCTTTCATAACCCTCTGGAACATTCTCTCTAAGTAGCCAATGCTTCTCTATATTTCTATCCTCAAAAGCGCAAAATTCCCTCATAAACAATATTTAAAGGGAAACCCGCAGAAGCTATGTCAATCTTCAGTTCTGGTGAGGAAAGAAAACAAAGAAGGACCTGTTTACCTATGTATAAGGGGCACTATGTTCTCAGAAAGCTTAAACCATAGATGCTGCTGCAAATTAAGCCCACTAAATACTTCTCTTTTTTTTTCCCCCACTTAAACTCACTCCTCACCAGGTTATTACATTCCTGTACTACTGACATGATAAAGTACTCACTCTGTGACCTGCCTTACAATGAAGAATTAAAAATACAAGTAACCAAGTAATGATCTACGAAAACATGAGTGAGAAATATGGAGCGCTTAATGCAGACTTTCAATGTAATCTTATAGACTACTAAGGAAGGAAAAATTCTTTTTTGCAGTACATTTCCACTAGTCTGCATGGGCTGCATACATACACTTTCAAATGGACAACTTTTCAGTAAACTTTGACAAACTGTCCAGTCTCAACAAAATAATGAAGTTGCTCCTGTTTTTAAACTGGCCTCATGTGACAATGGGGTGCATTTTCCAAGTCATATGCTGCTTCACACTCCTCTGCTTCTTGTTGGAAGATAGTAATTAATGAGTGCCCATGAGAATTTCTTTCCTTAAGTGTAGCTCTTCACTTTGCAAAGTCCCAGGCTTACCATTACAGTGTCTTTAACATTAGTCAAGGATCATTTATAGATCAAGAGTTTGGTTATCTCATCTTTTCCCTTGGTCTAACTTCCTTTTCTTGTTTTTTTTCTTCTCTGATGGGAGAGAGCCGGAGGTAGGGTTCTCTTCCCTTTGCCACTGTTCTCTAAAAAGAGGCTGTTCCCCTCTTTCTTCACCTTTCTTAATATTTCTTTATTTCTTTACATTTTATCTTGTTTATCACCCTTTGAATGTGCAATAAAATTTATCTATCACATATCCAGCAGAATATTCAACGTACGTTCAACTTCTTAGATGCATAACTTCCACCTAACTGGAAGCTTCAAATAGACTCCATGCAAGGCATATTAATACAGCTGTTAGAGGAGCTCTGTTACCAGTGGCAAAGCATTAACAAAACAACTGTTAAATCTTTGACCTCAAGGAAGACTTTCAAAATATCATTAAAAGCAAGCCTAAGAATTGAAGTTCATAATTTTTAGACTCAAAAAAATCACATACTTAGATCAAGGTTTTAGAATTTCCCTCATGCTAAACATCGCTCATACCTCATTGCTCCATAGGTGATAATGACTTCTTTTTCTGTATTCTCACAGGAGCTATTGAACTTCTCTCCTCCCCCTTTTGCTAACATATCACCCTATCTTACGACTACCAACTCCTACCTCTTTTTTTTTCAGACCAATTAATGTAATTAAATTAAACTCAGAGCAATTTTTCACAAGCTATTTGAAGTTTGTTGTTTTTGTTTTCTGACCTGAAAAGAAAAATCTGTGCAAAAATGCTTGTCTGTTTTTTCCATCTGTATCAGCTGGTTGAAAAAAATACAGTTCTTCTCCATTCAACTATGACCGCCATATATTCTCTTCTAATGGAGATACATTTACTGATTTTGGTAAAAACGAGATGACTTTTTTTGCCCTAATCTAGTTATGACCATATAAACCAGGACTATTCAATTGGAGGCCAGCAAGACAATTCCATCTGGTCTCTCTTCTTCCAGTAGTACTTGTATATGACCTCTAAAGATTTATTTGCTGTCTGGTCAATGAATAAACTATTAGAATACAATCTGTCATCCAGTTTGTAATAAATTGGACAGTCCTGCAATATTCTGTGGATCTTAGAGTAAGACCATGACCTAACAACAACAGGAGAGAGGAATCTTGGGGGCACTGGGATGAAGCAGCAGCACCCAGCCATTACTCTTTTTAGCTGCAGAAGGAAGCTTAACTGGAAATTGGGCAGCTGGAAAACTCAGCACCCTCCTTCCTTCACCCACAATACTATGCATGCGTGTTTGAGTATGAATATAGCATGGCCTACCTTAATAGCAAAAGTGTTGAATAAAAGAAGGAAGCGTCTCTCTTGAGTATTAGTTGTAGCTTTGAGGTGCCACAACTGTGATGATGGAGAATTAGATTATGTCTATAAAGCACTGTGAGTGATACGTGCTTAGTTCATTCTGGGGGTGGGGCGGGGCGAGGGGCGGGAGGAAGAACAGATCTATACAGTGAAATAAAAAGGGGCAGGAAAAGATCCCTGTCCCTAAAACCAAATTGCGTGGATGGGCCTATGTCTACATTGCTTCAGGCTGGTTCCTTCTAGAGCACAGCAACTATTTAGCACTTGGCCTACACAGTATTCCTGTAGCCCTAAAACACAATTACTTTTATGTTCAAAGTGTTTGAAATAATGTGAGGGATGTTCTATGTTCCACCAAAATGTTGGTTTTATCAGCTGGTACAGATGTTTATGACAGGCCCTGAGGTGCTCTGGTTGCTGAGGTTGGGGTGTGGTGAATTGTATAGGGTGGAGAGAGCCACAACTGATGCAGTCCTATGCTCACTCTTTTTCAGTGTGATCTCTGATATGAGTTATTCCCAAATCAAGTGGGGATGCTTTGGACAAAACTGGTCTGAACAGTCCAGGCAAAGCCTGGAGGAGAAAGAACAGCTAAGCATTATACACAGGGAGGGGTCAAGCACTCAGGTTTGATCCTTTTCATTTCACCATTGCAGACATCCTTGAGATTTCTTTGCTAAACAATTTTACAGACTAACTCTTTGGAAAACAAAAGGTCAGGAACACTGTTGGAAAAATCTATTATAGTAAGGCTTTGCAAAAGAGGACAGTCAAAGGGCTGTATTAGAAGAAAGAAAGAATATTTGGAGCACAGGAAGGAGAGCCCTATTCCTTTTGAAAGAGTGTAAATAGAAGGCAGGATGCAGAGAGCTGGAGAGAGAGGCAAAGGTAAATACAGGACAAGGCCAACTAGATTGTATGAGAGAGAAGTATGTGCTCATAAGAGCACAGGAGGAGGAAAACCAGACAAAATTAATCAAGCTGGGAGCAAAGTGGAGGCTAGCTATAAAAGGTCACACCAAAGCACGCTTATGGGATTGAATGAGGTTTTAAAGGAGGCAGGTGAGCCTCTCTGCAAAAAGAGTTGTAGATAGCTGGAGGAAGATGAGAATTTAGTCCACAGGAGCATGGGGATAGAGGGAAAGTAGCGTGTTTAGGAGCAGTAAGATAGGAGGAGCTTTTGTGTTATTTTTTAATAATAATTAAAAAAGGTAACTTGGGCTTGAAGTGGGCTAAGTGAAAGTGTTGCTAGTTAGCTGTAACTAGCTATTGGCCTCATTTTGTCTCAGTACTAACCAGACCTCTGATGTACCTGATGTATACTCTGATGGCTTTCTTCCTCTCTTAGCAGCTTTACTTTGTCAATTGAATTCAAGCTATACTTGATGTATGAGCTTAGGCACAGCTTTATGTTGATGCTGATCCCAACAGAAGGGCCTACTCTCAGTACGATAGGAAGTGTCTGAAACCTGAGTTGCGGCCACTGAAAGAGCGAGAGTAGATGTGTTGTCTTTAATCGTAAGCATCAAACATTCAGGTTGTAGATGAGCTCAAGCTGGAGTTCTCTGATTCAGCGTGGAGATCTCCACCACTTGGATAGCTCTGCTGCTCCTCAGAATCAGCCTCTAATCACTCCAGTTGACACTGCAGCATTTGCTAACATCCTTGAAGTTAGTTTGAAACCACATCTGGCTCTTCAAGCAAATGAAAAGAAAACAAAGCATCTACTGAAAAGAATCTCCAAGAAAGGTGAATGCATCAGGATGGATGGATGACTCAATGTAAACACACTGCCTTCAGAAATAATGCTGAAGTCCCAGCCTCAGTGTAATCTTAGGGAAACACTGTCCAGCACAGAAAATTAGCAGCATAAAAGTGGCTTAGTTTACTTCTAGCCATATATATGACTTGATGGCAATCTCTTCAGTCAGAATTAGCAATCATATGATCACTTCATGTTCTTTATTTCAACATGTCAATCACAGTTGGGAAGGATCCCCATCCTCTACCACCCTTCCAAATTAGCATTAGGAACAAGCATAGAGGCTGTGCTTTGGCTGATGATATAGGAGACCTCTACCCCAATTTTATTACTACTAGTTCATTTTGAAGACTACTATTAAAAAATAATGTGTCTGAAGAATTTTAAAACTGAGAGAAATAGATTATTTTGGTAAGCAGGAGATACTTTTGGCCCGTTGCTGCTTGCATACAGCTGTGGGTGTTAGCAAGTAGTGCAATCCTGTAGGAGTGAGTGTGTAGGGAGAAGCAGTTGGTGCTGAGGACCCAACGTCCAGGGTGCTGCAGGTGCATTCCTGTAGGGCATCTTTCAGGGCAGTTTCATACAAGAAGTCTCTCATATATAATACAGCTGCTCTGTGATGTGAACCAAAGCATGATACATAGAGTGTGAATAGGAGATTTACTTCAAAAGCACACTCTTGAGCCAAACTCAAATGCTAATGTAAACACTCCCAGTGTAAGCTGAGTGACTTCACAAACGCCAATGAATTTACATGGTGCGAGAACAACTGTGAAAATGGGATATAGGCAATTGAAGATAGGGAGAAGAGAGCAAGCATTTGTAATTGAGACAAGGAGACACAAAACCTCTAAAAGAGCAGCTGTCTGATACACGAGAGAAAACTTTGCCAGTGGCAGCAGATACTCCTGTACATATCCTGCTGTTATTATTTTCTTATGCATCTTGTGACTATACGTTGTAACCATAAAGGAGGATCTCTCAATCTATAACATACATTGAGCCATAGCCTAGAATAAAATAATTCATGCAGTGCTATGTTAAAAATTATATATGGAAAGATTCCAAAGAGTTAATGGTCTATATTCTCTTTTCAAATCGCTTTTGCAGGACTGTGAATCCCTTGGCTCTGATGGAGTTTCTCATGGCTTTCATTGTTATATGAGACAGGATATCCAAAAATGTCTTCATATTAATGTCAACATCTTTACCTTCTCTCTGTGTTTTTTTAGTTAGGTGATATTCTGAAGGGACATCTCAATCTGTTTACAGTAAAACAAATACCACATGGAATTAAACTTTAATTTTGAAAATAATTTGAATATGTTTCTGGCTCTTCAAATCAGCATTCCAGATTTCATAATGCATGGATTGTGTGCACAAATAAATTCTTCCAGTGAATGTATTTACAATATCAATATAGAACTCATGAAAGAAGCTGCTATATAGACCAGAAGTAATTATTGGAAATTAGCTAAAATATTAGTTACAATTCTATAACTGGAATCAGATCCATTCACTGTTTTATTTAACTTTTCTGTTATTTAAGAATTTATTTAACTCCTTTTACCATTTTATTTCGGATGTGCCAAAGTCCTGAATACTTCGAATTCTGCATATAGCTGATGATACCAGCTAAATTTAACAGTAAGAGACATCTTTCCAGAGCCATTGTGAAACCTTTTTCATGAAACTGTATATAATTTTGCAATTTTAATTTATTTTTGCTTTGAGGAGTAAGTAGCTATATGACTGTACTCCACCTGGAAACTTCAAAGCCTGCTTTTATGTGAAGCATCACATAAGAGAGGAAAAATTGTTCTTTCTGAGTACATATTTTATTTGTTCATTCCTATTTCTCTTCTCCATTAATCTAAGGTCAGAGTTCTTACTGACCAAATATGTTTGTTGCTTTTTGATCATGAAAAAGCATAGTAACTGCTCTAAATAATGTTAAAATAAAATTCAGTTGAATTTTATAGAGAAGTCAGTTATGA
The DNA here is from genome assembly GCA_013401315.1 of Balaeniceps rex. Classification (NCBI taxonomy): domain Eukaryota; kingdom Metazoa; phylum Chordata; class Aves; order Pelecaniformes; family Balaenicipitidae; genus Balaeniceps; species Balaeniceps rex. The sequence goes on from VYZW01050147.1 coordinate 15,825, forward strand.
GATTTTTTTAAGACCTGTCATTTCAATAGCATCAGTGATTTTCAGATTTGTTCCTGAACTGTTCAGCTTGTTTTGGCGAACCAAAAAGCCTTTTTTTGTCAGTCTATGAAATATGATGGTCCTTTATATGAGATCGATACTATGTTACAAGACTTTTGACAGGACTGCATTGAATTGGCACAAAATCATAATAGTTTGAAATAACTTTTATTAATATTCATTATCTTGTAAGAGTTTTCTAATATCAAAGGGCCCATTCTAGATGAATGACATGAACAGTTTGTTAATGTTTGTCTGAGGCAAGTAGTCCTTTTGTAAACACTATCCAGCCTTTCTGTCTGAGCAAAAGTGCAATATTTGTCATATGCAAGGCTCAGATTGCCTTTTCTAATCCCTGAACTGCTGATGGTTATCAGTAGTACATTCGGGCTGCTAGTAACAATACTACTGAACTGATACTTGTTTAATACCCAAGGCATTTCTCACAAAGAGGCCAAAATCAGCTTAATCAAAGTATCTTTCCCAGGTATTAGAGACAGCAGTAAAATCAACTGATACGATCACTGAATCTTTCACATGTTTATGGAAACCTGATTATCTCCAAGTTAAAACTTAGCATTTAGTTGGCATTGACTTTTGAGCTATTTGTTCATTTTTTCCCCTTTGTCTCCCTTAGTACTTGGCTCTGAGAATTAAATTCAGATTATGCATTCACTATTCATAGAATCATCATAGAATGCTATGGGTTGGAAGGGACATTTAGAGGTCATCTAGTCCAACCCCCCTGCAGTGAGCAGGGACATCATCAACTAGATCAGGTTGCTCAGAGCCCCGTCCAACCTGACCTTAAAGGTTTCTAGGGATGGGGCCTCCACTACCTCTCTGGGCAACCTGTTCCAGTGCTTCACCACCCTCATCATAATAAATTTCTTCCTTATATCTAGCCTAAATCTCCCCTCCTTTAGTTTAAAACCATTACGCCTTGTCCTGTCACAACAGGCCTTGCTAAAAAGACTGTCCCCATCTTTCCTATAGGCCCCCTTTAAGTACTGAAAGGCCGCAGTAAGGTCTCCCCGCAGCCTTCTCTTCTCCAGGCTGAACAGCCCCAACTCTCTCAGCCTGTCCTCGTAGGAGGTGTGCTCCAGCCCTCGGATCATTTTTGTGGCCCTCCTCTAGACTCGCTCCAACAGCTCCATGTCCTTCTTGTGCTGAGGGCTCCAGAGCTGGACGCAGTACTGCAGGTGGGGTCTCACCAGAGCAGAGTAGAGGGGCAGAATCACCTCCCTCGACCTGCTGGCCACGCTTCTTTTGATGCAGCTCAGGATATGGTTGGCTGCCTGGGCTGCAAGCGCACACTGCTGGCTCATGTCCAGCTTTTCATCCACCAGTACCCCCAAGTCCTTCTCCGCAGGGCTGCTCTCAATCCCCTCATCTCCCAGCCTGTATTGATACTGGGGGTTGCCCCGACCCAGGTGCAGGACCTTGCAGCTGGCCTTGTTGATAATCAACACCTCGTAGGTGATAAGAAGTTCCTCCTAGTTAGGTCAGGCTTCTTTCCTTTCTTCTTTCCTTTTTCTCACATATATGTAACTAAATACTCTAGATCCACTGGCAGTAACTTTCTCAGTTTTCCAGCAGGCAGTTTTGGATTCAACCAAAGCACCATTTTGCTTTACAAAGCAAAGTATAATTAGTACACTTCGAGTCCAAAAGATTAGTTAGATGCGGAGTTGCCATATGGTACTCTGTGAATGACGGCATGTATTGTATGTATAATTGGAGCATGATTAGACTAATAGCTGCTTGCCTTCATTAACAGTAGTAGCAGAAATGTAATAAAACCAAAAATAGTTTACTCCTGATTATAAGAAGTGCACACTTGAATGATACCAAACTCAAATGGTCACTGATTTGTTTTTTTCTTTATGTTAATAATTTGGACAGGTTAAGATGACTTAAGATGGCTATAAACCAATGTTTATGGGTTTCTGAAACCTGGGATCTGCTGGAATTCTTAAATAAAACAACTTTCCAAATCTTGCCTGGTATAATCAAAATATCACTTTCAACAGATAACATAGACCCAGGTTTTCTGAGAGGCATAGACTTGCTTACAGTTGCCTAGAATGAACAATTTAGATTACATAATACTTCTAATATTGATATATGTACCATCTGAATGAATTAAAGATTGTGTATAGCAAAAAATGCACCTATTTCTGATTAGATGCTGTAGTTTCTTCCAGTTCCATCTTTCTATTATTGTAAAGCAAGAGTCTCTTCTGCTTTTGGAGATAAAAGTTGCAGGCATAGTTTCATCTGACACTCTCTTTAGTTATACTAGAAGTTTTTTTCATCAGCTGTTTTTTGCAGCACAGATGCTTTGATATTGTATTATCTAAGATGGTATAAAAATTCTGCTCTCCTTGTAGTTCACTGATGATGTAAAATTTCTAGGATTTCATTAATGTGGATGAATTATTAAAGCCAATTTAAGACCCCTGAGCTTACTACTTATTTCACATATATTTCTAAGCAGATATTGCAAATAAAGTGATCTATGTTATGTATGTCCATGTCTTTGCAGTATTTAATTAAAACCCCCCCAAACTATACATACTACTCATTTTATCATCTGTCTGATGACACAGATTCCAACAATGCTGTCTCTCTTCACGGAAGAGATATCATAAATTTGTAAATTCATTGTGTTCCTCATCATTCTGTAGTGAAATAAATCCTTCTCTCATGTTGCCCTTCTTCTCTAGAAGTATGGGAAGACCCAGCAGGGAGTAGAAACTGCCTTAAGTGTGACTCACACATTAAGATGGGTCTGTCTTTCGTCTTGGAGGAGGGTTAGAGAAGTCAAAGAGGTGGGAATTTCATTTACTTCCATTTACAGAGACTTCTGCTTTTAAAAAACTGAGAAATGCTGATGTGAAATAGATTATCACAGTTTCAAGTTACGCCAAGAATTTTCAAATTAAAATAATTTTGGGATATGCATTTATAGTAACAATAAAAGCAGAACCCTTGAAACATACAAATAAAGTATTCAATCTTATTATATCATTCAATAAATATAAGATTGTTTTATACGTGCTTACAAATCAGTATTTCTATATTTATATACATAACTGTGGAAATACAGTTTAGTAACTTTAGATAGAATATAATAAAATCAGCATAAAAATTGTTCCACTAGGGGTTGTGAAAGCAGGGAAAATCAAAGACTATTTGCTCAGTTTAATTTTTCTGCCTGGTAGAGTTTGAATCACGCAGACATGGTTTTGGTTAGCTGTGGGCTTGTTTCTGGACAATGATATTATGCTTTGACAGACATCTTTAAGGACTGGGCAGCACAAGGTACATCCTTGGTGCAAAGTATTTGAAATTGATGTCAGTTCTTCTGAAAATATGCCCACTAAATAATTATCCTTTATTTTTGCTGAGTGCAAAGAGTGCAAGTCTAGAAAGTTGAAAGTCTCAATGACATGTCTGTCCCTTCAAGTTGCATTTATTATTAGGAATTAATCATTGATTTGCACTGAAATACCACAGCTGTGAGCTTAGCATTTTTCCAGTTTCTTCCTTAGCTTTTTCTTGGTCCTTTCCTTTATCTCCCGGATACAGAATTATGTTCTGCTCTGAAGACAGTGAAGAATTTCCTTAAGTGGGTTTTTTCTTCCCTATATCTTCTAAGTTCTATGGAAAACTCACAGGGTAAAGAATGTTCTGAACTCTCTCTCTGCCTTCTGATTCAGCCTCAGAGCCTTTGCATGCCTTGGTATTTGTTTCTCTTCTTTCTTCTGTGTTTCAATGGCCCCACATTCTACATATTAATGTCTACTTAATCTATCTTGAATGTGAACCCTGAAGCATGATTTCTGAGGGAAAAAGTAAATATTTGCTAAAATGCTCCAAGCATTACTTATTTTGACTATTGGAAATAAGTAATTTTGTGCTTGATGTTTTCCAACTTTATCCTTCAACCTTTGAATATTCTTATACTTTCATCTACTAGGTTAATGATGTTCTTTTCAAAAATATTTCTCAGAAAAATACTTATGCACTATGTAATCATGTAATCTTTTGATTAAGCTGAAAAGATCAAATCCTCACAATCCCTCAGTATCTCTTCATTTTTCCATAGTAGGGCTTCTTGTCCTGTGGATCAGAGAAGTGGGATTTTAGAACAACCTACCAATTATAATTGTGACAACAAACCCAACTGGCTGTAAGACAGAACTTAAGGAGTTTCTGAGAGGCATGCATGACATTCAATCCCAAAGACTGAGAGACACTGATCGCCTCCTATTTCTATCCCCCAGAGTTTTTCATATGTGGACACAAGAGGTAGAAACTCTGGAGATGGAGATCAGTGACGAGTGGTGTCCCACAGGGGTCCGTACTGGGACCGGTACTGTTTAATATCTGCATCAATGACATAGTGGGATTGAGTGCACCCTCAGCAAATTTGCAGATGACACCAAGCTGAGTGGTACAGTTGACACACCTGAGGGACAGGATGTCATTCAGAGGGACCTGAACAAGCTCGAGAAGTGGACCCATGTGAACCTCATGAGGTTCAACAAGGCCAACTGCAAGGTCCTGCACCTGGGTCGGGGCAACCCCCAGTATCAATACAGGCTGAGGGATGAATGGATTGAGAGCAGCCCTGCAGAGAAGGACTTGGGGGTACTGGTGGATGAAAAGCTGGACATGAGCCAGCAGTGTGCGCTTGCAGCCCAGAAGGCCAACCATATCCTGGGCTGCATCAAAAGAAGCGTGGCCAGCAGGTCGAGGGAGGTGATTCTGCCCCTCTACTCTGCTCTGGTGAGACCCCACCTGGAGTACTGCATCCAGCTCTGGAGCCCTCAGCACAAGAAGGACATGGAGCTGTTGGAGCGGGTCCAGAGGAGGGCCACAAAAATGATCCAAGGGCTGGAGCACCTCTCCTACGAGGACAGGCTGAGAGAGTTGGGGCTGTTCAGCCTGGAGAACAGAAGGCTCCGGGGAGAACTTATTGTGGCCTTTCAACACTTATAAGGGGGCTTATAAGAAAGATGGGGACAAACTTCTTAGCAGGGCCTGTAGCAATAGGACAAGAAGTAATGTTTTTAAACAAAAGGAGGGTAGGTTTAGACTAGATATGAGGAAGAAATTTTTTACAATGAGGGTGGTGAAACACTGGAACAAGTTGCCCAGAGAAGCTGTCGATGCCCCATCATTGGAAGTGTTCAAGGTCAGGTTGGACAGGGCTCTGGGCAACCTGACCTAGTTGAAGATGTCCCTGCCCATGGCAGGGGGGTTGGACTAGGTGACCTTTAAAGGTCCCTTCCAACCCAAATCATTCTGTGATTCTATAATTCTGTGAAACTATGTTCTAACCCCAGCTGCAGCAATGTAATCTTTCTATTCTTATACGTTTCCCTCTTATGTGTTTTTCTTTTTTCACAGACTGTTGGTACACGTAGTAATTCTTTTGACTACTGACACTACACTACTACTACATGTTTATCTGATCATCCACTGACCACAAGAGGCTTTTCCAGTCACTTCTTCCAAGGATAGAGGTATCTCTCCAGTAAGCATTTCCCTTCACTCTTGTCTTAGACATACAATTTTATATGTAGAGGTGAGTAGGGGCTGTGCCCTGTTAACCAAATGCGTGTTACTGTACCAGCAGACTGCCCTCATTTTTTACCACTTTCTTAATCTTCTTGCCATTGGAAAACAGGTCAATAGTAAAAATGTGAAATAGCCTGGGACCAAGATTTGATTCCTGTAGGAAGGAGTTGAAATCAAATCAATTGATTTGATTCTCGTAGGACATAAGGGAATTGTGCCTGATGATCTTTGTATCTAAGATAGCACTACATTTCAAAACCTATCACTGGGTTTCAATATACTTAACATATGGAGTGCTAATATTGTATTGATTCAGTTTATTAACTTTGCTTTTAGTCAAAGTCCAAGACTTCAACAAGTCTTGCCTATACCTTGCATAATAAGAATGGCTTTGATGTAGTAATCACCCAGGAAGCTTTTTTATTCTTTACACTGTTTGTAGGCAATGGGAAATTTAAATCAATGAATTAATGTCTTATTTTTTGGTGAGACCAGGAAATCAAGCTGCCACTTTTTTTCCTTGTGTCCTCTAAAGCTCAAAATAAAGCTCAAACAAGCTTTAGTTGTGATCTGAAATAATTAATGGAGCACTGAATAACCAGTTAAAACACTTTCTCTATGAAGATTGGTAAATATACAGCAGAGTGAGAGATTACACTATTGCATAGTTCATGGCTTCTCAGTGATTTGTTTAGGAGATTTTTATTTTCATAAAAATTGAAAACAAAAGAGAAAAAAAGTGTTTTCAGGTCTGCACACAAGTTCTTCAGATTTTACATGCCCTGAAACAATGAATTTTTCATTGTTCTCCTTACATACACACAGAAGCATCTTTGCTGAGGTAAAATGATTATGGGTGATACAAAATAAACATTAAGGCAACCAAGATCACATATACATGAACTCTGGAGAGCATCATTTGTCAGTGTTGTGACATTTTAATGAATTACTTAAGATAATTGATGCAATTAAAACATTTCAGCCTGATCTTTTCTGTAAGGGTAATCTTCAGTTTAAAAATACCTAATGTAATTGGGTCATTTTTGATGAAGGACAAGTGTTGGATTATGCCAGTATTTTGAGGTTAGAGCAGAGACTGAGGTTTCCTCAAAAGAGAAACACAGGACTCAATAATTTTTTAAAACTGAAAGATTCTAGGCATATTTTTCTACAGATGCTACAAAGGAATCACAATTTATATTATAACCTATTTCTGTGTTTCGGCGGTTGGGTGGAGAGATTGCCCCTTCTCTGGCTTCTGTGAATTATGCTCAAGTCTTTACATAATCAGATCTTTTATTGCAATCAATTAGGCTCAAAGCCTGGTCTAATTTCTGGCTTTTTTGAAGATGCAAACACAGCCTGATTTACATAAAATACGGCAGCATGTAAAGATGCCAATACAAATGAAGGAGATGGCGTTTATTTAAACTCTGAAGCTCTGCAGTTTTAGACTTTTTTTTAAATGTACTTCTCATTTTAATTGACAGTGTTGAACAAGAAAAAAGGTCTCTTGTTCATTGAAATCTACTGTAAATTCCTATCCATGCCAGCGATGCTGTAGTCCAGTGGATTAAATTGCTATATTACATTGAAAAAGGAAAGCATTAATATTCTGGTAAGGTTATCCTTTCCTTAACAATTTCTATTAGTTATTTTCCATCATGCAATTATGGATTAATTACTTCCTAAAACTTTTTAATATATCAGTGCTTTGTAATGGTTTGAATTTAGCAAAGAGGAGGTACAGTCCATTACACATAATTAACATTGCTGCTATTAATACATTCATGGCCAGTGTCAGGGAGGTCATTAGATTACAGGAATAGTCTCTAATCATTGCTTGGCACCAAGTTCTCCTGCGTATGTATGAACTGCAACTGCATTTATAAATCCCTTGGAGCACTTCTCAAGGATCCTGCAAGCAGCATTGGATTAGATTTTGGAAAAAAAATTCTTGTTCTACAAATACTATAATACAGAATATTTGGCAGTTTTGACTCTAAATTTGTACTTCCTCAATGTCAAACAACAAGTATAACTTGAACAATAAGACTTCCAAACACTAAAGCAGAACTATAAGCTCTGAGTAACTTCTAACACACTTGCTACCCAAATCACCTTTGCTTCTACAAAAACAATGGGCCAAATTTCGCCAGAGTATAGTCTAAACTTCACCGACTTCAGAAGAATTCAGACATTTTAGACTAGGGCTGAATGTTGTGCAAAGTGATATTTTCCCTATCGTTTCTAAGATGTTAGTATTAAAAATGCAGGCATGGTTGGAGTTTGAGAAAGTTGTGCTGAAGCTGTGCAAGCCCTACAGGGATTTAAGCAGGATGAAATGGCAGGTTGGCAAGGTTCACAATATAAGCCACATCCTGGCTTCAGAAGTAAACAGAGCAGGCTTCAAGATGACATCTGAAGTTATGAAATTTGGAAAATATTCATAAAAATTTTTTCACCATCAAAAATCAAAGTAAAAACCTTAAAACAGAAAGAACCTAGCTTTCTTGTCAAACATATTTTGTTTTATATTTTGGTTTAGTGTGTCTTTATTTAGAAATTTTTCTATCTTCATGATTTGTGTTTTTGCAAATTGTGCCAATATTTTGGTATTAAAATAAAGTGATACATTAAAGACCATTTAAAATAAAACAGTCACGAAAACTCAATTTTCTTTTGCCATCTTTCTATGTTCATTGACATTTGCACAGCTCAGGGAAAAGCAGCTAATTAAAAAACCCGAAACTCTCAAAATATCAGCCTCCACACTGCAATTTGTAGTTTTCATCATGAATGTTTTATACAGGAGATGTTCAGCAGCGTGGCTGGTTCATTAGCTCTGGGTTGTGCAATACCCAAGTATAAGGTTGGCCTCATTTTCATAGGTGCTTACAGCTCATAATGAAGTCTGTGTAATCTTGCATTTGCTGTACTGTTCTGTAAATCAGGCCAGCAGCTTTCAACAGGGATAGTAATTAAAAGGAGAGTGGTGATAGGATGTTTAATTTGTGTGATAAATAAGCCTGAATGTAAGTAGGGGTGTATTCCTGTTGCTGAATGGTTCTAACAACTGTTGACAAATCTAGTCAAGGCAAATAATATTCTGTAGCAAAAATGAAGAAAAAATTATATATACATGTATATATACATATATATATATCTATATATCGAGAGAGAGAGAGAGAGAGACAGATATCTCCTCTAGCCCCAGTGTAGACTCTGCCTGTTAATCCACCACCCCAGCACACTATCTTCTATCTCCTTAACCATTTTCCTTCAAAGTCAGTGTTTCCAGTCCATAGCCATTAGTCTCTGATATTTTCCTTACTCCTACTGTACATCCCTGCTCTCCTTCCCCAAACTGAGACCTGCACCTCAGTCCTTCAGCTACTTAAGGCGCATCATATCTCAACAGCCCTGTGGCACGTGCATCACCCTTACCCTCTTCCTACATCTTGAAACAGCAAGGCAGTTTCTGAGCTGCTTGTATTATTGCAGAAGCAACCCTTCTAGCTCCTTAAAGGAGGTGGTCCAGAGCAACAGCTGCAGTTATCACTGCAGTCATAAACAGGTTTAAAACTTCTGGTTCTTACAATGACTCTGATTCTCACATCAGCCTGGCAGAATATTTCTTACACAGTGAAAGAAGCAAACAGTTTGACTTACCCATCAATGAGTTGTGGGTTGTTACTAGGTGGGAGCTTTGTATACAGAGTAGCTGCAGTTTTGTAGCCCTTCCTGCTTCTCTGTGGAAGTGGTTTGCTGCCACTGCTCCATGGGGGTTTCATTGCCAATACCAGAAGAAGTTACAATCCCAAAAGGTACTGTGATACACATGTGTGGATTGTGCTCCCCTTGCTTGGACAGCTCTGGTATGATGGCAGTTAAGTAGCAGCAGTAGAATTCACATTTTCATTTTCCCCTTTTGCAGACACACAAGTGTGTCTTGCTTCCAAATATGCTGCCAGCTGCTGAGGGAAACATGTTTCCTTCAGACAGATGAAAAGTTTGTTTGGAATTCGCATTATTTTCATTGTGTGTCATTTGCTTACGTAAAATTCTAACCAGGGAAAGACCTCGCATTATTACTAGAATCATTAACCATTTAAGAGTCATATGTATATATTTTGAGTCCTGTCTTGTTTTTTAAGAGGTAGTTTTATAAACAAAAAAATATTTTCATAACTTGTAGAGCATTATGAATAATTGAAAAAAGAAAAAAAATTTAAAAATCAGTGAAGAGATTGTTGATATATATTGCCAAGCAGGAGCCACCGTAAGTTGTATTGATAAACAGTGATCTCTTATTTGTCAAAATTCTTTGAAAATTAGAAGTATATTATTATAAGAGTATAACAAAAATATGTAATTTGCATTTGTTCAAACTTTGATTTAATTCTGTTCAGTATGCTTCTATCTCAGCTGTGCACTGGAAGGATATTCAAGCCAAAATTTACAAATTCTGATCTGAGACAGAAGTCTACCAGAAAAGGATGATGCGTTCCCTCCTAATGTCCAGGTCAGATTCCTCTCTGCTTCTGCTCCTGTTTTGTTCACCACCACTAGTGTCTGGGTGATCTTCCAGTTTCATAAACTATTGTGAACAAGTCTCTCTGGTAGCCATCTCAGCTGAGTGTCTCCGTGGATCTTCCTTGTTTCTAGGCAAAGCAATGTATAGTCGTAGTACTTATGCAACTTTTATGCACTAGCATTTTCTGTTGCATTCAAAAATTTGTCCAGTATCCTAGAGCCAACTGTTCAGAAGGAGGTGATGGTCCTGCTAAAGGCTGTGATCATAGGGACCTCACGAGAGGTGGTGGTTCTGCCCACATGACATTGCAAATGAACTACGCAGCCATCAGACCTTAGTGCACCTCAGGAATCTGGAGCATATGTCAAAAGCTGCTAGATCACTGGCCTTTCAGGCTTCAGGCTGCAGCCTCTCAGTGTCACTGTTCCTTCTCATTCCTTAGGCCTGGCCTAACTGAGCTTATATCTTTGCCTGGTCTTCGTTTTCCTACCTGGTTCATCCTAAGTTTTGTGTCTGTCTTCCTGTTAATTTCACCACTGAGCCCTGCTCATTGTCACCCTTTTGGTCCCAGGATGGCTCTTATAACAGAAGGATACGCTGTTGGCTTGAGAGCCTCGCTTCCAAACTGTTTGGCTGAGGTATTCAAACTCAAGGCTTGATAGAAATAAAATGTTTCTGGATGGTGTGGTGAGATTAAGATGACTGGCTGTAACCTTTGAACAAGAGCTAGGCACCTATGTTGTCAGGTAGGCCATGAATCTTATGCAAGCATTAAACAGAAACTGCAGGTTCTTTGATAGTTAAAGAAATCTTAACGAATCTGGATGACTATCTGATGTGCATATGGAGCGGGAGCTACAGGACTGGAAGAAGTAGGTGGGATGCGTTTTGGGGTGAAAGGTATCTGCTAAATTCTTTTTGCTGCCTAAAAACTAAAGATGAACTGTGCTTTGAAGATTGGGAGGTAACAAATAAAATAGTACATTTTTCAACACTTGGAAAAAAAGCTTAATTACTGGATACCCTGGAGCTATGCATGAAGTTGCTGGCTAAATTTAATAATCTAAATTAGGAGGTTAGTGTGGAATTCATCTCACCCAACTTCAGACATTTACAGCATATGCTGTAGGCATATACACTTAAGCAAGTCACTTGAGGCTTCTCTTTAAGGTCAATGGAAGAAACAGAAAGTGATTCATTAGGCCTATTACAGACAGGCAGTTTCGAAAGAGAAGATTTACTCCCTATTTCTCCCACTGACCTTGAAGAGAAGCCTCAAGTGACCAGCTCATCTCTTCATATCTGCTTTTGGTCAGACAAACCTCACCGTTAGGCTCCCTACATAGTTAACCTTCACTAGGCAAATCAAAGGAGAAGGCTACTTTAGTGTCATGGTTTAACCCTAGCCTGCAACTAAGGACTACACAGCCGCTCACTCACTCCCCCTGCCCCGGTGGGGTGGGGGAGAGAATTGGAAGAGTAAAAGTGAGAAAACTCGTGGGTTGAGATAAGAACAGTTTAATAATTGAAATAAAATAAAGTAAAATAGTAGTAGTAGTAGTAATAATAATAATAATAATAATATACAAAACAAGTGATGCACAATGCAATTGCTCGCCACCTGCCGACCAATGCCCAGCCAGTCCCCAAGCAGCAATCACTGCCCCCTGGCCAACTCCTCCCAGGTTATATACTAAGCATGATGTCATATGGTATGGAATACCCTTTTGGCCAGTTTGGGTCAACTATCCTGGCTGTGCCCCCTCCCAGCTTCTCGCTGGCAGGGCATGAGAAGCTGAAAAGTGCTTGACTAGCGTAAGCACTACTTAGCAACAACTAACACATCAGTGTGTTATCAGCATTATTCTCATGCTAAATCCAAAACACAGCACTATGCCAGCTACTAGGAAGAAAATTAACTCTATCCCAGCCAAAACCAGGACAGTATCCACCCCTTATTCTATACTGTCTACGTCATGCCCAGGTCCTACACTTTCCAATACATTCCAACTAATCACCACCACTTTCCCTGTCTTTTGATATATATAGACAGATATCATGCCCTTAGTCTATGGGCCATCCCTGTAAAATTTTTGTTATGTTAATTTAGTCCATGACTTTGGGCTCCATCTGTCGTAACAGTCTTTTGGGGCAGGAGAGATGGTGCGTGGTGTTGGATTGTTGTATGCTGAAGCCAGTTCTGGTTCCATCATCGCTGCACTTTGTTTGGTTTCATCAAAGTTCATTCTTCATTAATCCAGGTGATTCTTACTGTAATACCATTGATATGGCATATAGGAACCATGGAAGTGATGACATACAGTATTATATAACAATTAACAACATACAATTTGGTTCATTGGCTATTTTCACCCAAAATCAAATCCCCTTGAGGTAAACATCAGGCTTCCCCGTCCTGCCGCATCACCCACTAAGTGCACCCAGGTCCTTGAGCAGAAGCAATCGCATGGATGGGTTTGCCTTTGCTCAAGGCAGGAGTAACCCAGGCTGTCTTTCCCAGCATATTTTTTATGTACACTACAGGAACTTTATCCCACTCTACAGTACGTAAGGGTTTTGATTGGGCAGGGCCAGCTTGATTGGCAGATCCCCTGGTGTTGACTGACCAGGTGGCCTTTGCTAAATGCATGTCCCAATGTTTAAATGTCCCACCACCCATTGCTCTCAGGGTAGTCTTTAACAGTCCATTGTATCGTTTAATTTTCCCGGAGGCTGGTGCATGAGAGAGAATGTGATATATCCACTCAATGCTGTGCTCTTTGGCCCAGGTGTCTATGAGGTTGTTTCGGAAATGAGTCCCGTTGTCTGACTGGATTCTTTCTGGGATGCCATGTTGCCATAGGACTTGCTTTTCAAGTCCCAGGATAGTGTTCCGGGTGGTGGCATGGGGCACAGGATATGTTTCCAGCCATCCGGTGGTTGTTTCCACCATTGTAAGCACATAGCATTTGCCTTGGTGGGTTTGTGGGAGCGTGATATAATCAATCTTCCAGGCGTCTCCATATTTATATTTCAGCCATTGTCCCCCATACCAGAGAGGCTTTAACCACTTGGCTCGTTTCATTGCAGCGCATGTTTCACATTCATGGGTAACCTGTGCAATAGTGTCCATGGGCAAGTCCACCCCTCAATCACAAGCTTGTCTATATGTTGCATCCCTTCCTTGATGGCCTGAGGTGTCATGGACCCACTGAGCTATACATAATTCACCCTTATGTTGCCAGTCCAAATCTACTTGAGCCAGTTCAATCTTAGCAGCCTGATCCACCTGCTGGTTGTTTTGATGTTCTTCAGTGGCCTGACTCTTGGGTATGTGAGCATCTACGTGACATACTTCTACAAGCATGTTCTCTACCTGGGCAGCAATATCTTATAGAATCATAGAATCTTTTAGGTTGGAAAAGACCTTTAAGATCATCAAGTCCAACCGTTAACGTAGCACTGCCAAGTCCACCACTAAACAATGTCTCTAAGTGCCACATATATACATCTTTTAAATACCTCCACGGGTGATGACTCGACCACTTCCCTGGGCAGCCTGTTTCAATGCTTGACAAACCTTTTGGTGAAGAAATTTTTCCTAATATCCAATCTAAACCTCCCCTGGTGCAACTTGAGGCCACTTCCTTTTGTCCTAACAGAATCATAATAATAATCTTGCCACAATGCAGCAGCCCAGATGGGTTTGCCTCTGCGCTGCCAGTTACACTGCTACCATTGCTGTAACCACCCCCGCAAGGGCATTTGCCACCATCCATGAGTCAGTATAAAGTTCTGGCCATTTTTCTCGTTCAGCAATATCTAAAGCCAGCTGGATGGCTTTCACCTCTGCAAACTGACTCTATTCACCTTCTCCTGAGGTAGTCTATGCCAAGGATGCACGGAGCCTCTGGGCCAGACATAATGGGGTGCTTTTGCCACTCATTCCCAGTTAGGCTCACTTCAGCCTCCAATACAGTGAGCTGTTGGGATCCCCCTGTCACTCCAGAAATACAGATGGGTTCTGGCCCTTTATAGCTTGATGGCATTAGGGTACACTGTGCACCAGTGTCCACTAGAGCTTTATACTCCTGTGGGTCTGATGTGGCAGGCCATCGAATCCACACAATCCAGTAAACCTGGTTGTCCCCTTCCTCCACCTGACTGGAGGCAGGGCCCCTCTAGTCCTGGTCATAGTATTCATTATTCACTTCTTGTAAATGTGAATCAAAAGTCCCTTTATTAAGATAGGAAGTAAAATCAGCCCTTCTACTCTGTCTGGAGAACTGCTTACTGGAAACTGGAGCTGCCATTTTCCTGGAAGAACCCCCTTTTGTAATTGTTTTTCCTT
>VYZW01050149.1:3737-29342 GCA_013401315.1 Balaeniceps rex
GCTGTAGGAGACTCTTGTACCGTTACGATGTTCCTGTAAGCAGTTCTTCTCATCAGGAAGCACAAGTCGCTCCTTGAGACCACGCACAAGCTGCATTATTCCACTGGGAACAAAAAGCCGAGCACAAAAAGCCCAACTTCAGTCTTCAACCTCTTCTAGAAAACCAAGCCACCACCGATGGGTTGCTAAGATGACTTGCAGAATATGCATGTCACACAATTAAAGACTAAAACCCCACCATGAACCATATGGGGAAGGTTATCCCATGGCAAGTTCTGGGCACCCTAAAAATAAATTGCGTTTACAAAAACGGATAGAGACTTCTCACCAGTTAAAAGCTGAAGTGCCAAGTACGCGCACCCAGCAAGAGAGCATCTACCACCCTTTCGCCACTCCTCCCTCCGCAAGGAAAGCACTGGCAGAACTCCCTGCAGTACTTGTGTGTACTGTATGTGCCATCTGATCACACTTCCCAGGTTTAATACTTCTCTTCTAAAGCAAGCTGCTCAAGAGGTCTGCCTCTACCCCTTTCAAATACAGCGTGAAATTGTGAACATCACACATCTTTATGCCATCCCAAGGCTTTTAATTGTCCACACCTCCACCCTGGGCTGAGATGAGGCTGACCCAAGGCCAGGAAAGGATCAAGTAATCTACACTGAAATGCTGAATCTAGAGGCTAGATCCTGCATAGGTACATTGGTCCCTCCTAGAGATGCTCTCTAGTAGCGATCACCACTTGACATGGGCAGCTGCAAGTTGTAATATGGCAAGAAACTACCTGATTGCTCATACTGCCAGTGTAGCAAGAGGGCACACTAAGCCTGCTTAGGGTACAATAGAGAGAAAATAGAGTCTGGTATGATAAATTGGTTGGGTCAGGGAAGAAGCTGGTTGACAGTCTCAGGGCCATTATCTCCAAGTGCCTGTGGAAGATGGATGAGATTTCCAACAACTGAAAGATGACAAACACTTCTGGGGAACTGAGGAAAAGCAGGGCTGGGGATGCAGATACCAAAACATCGTACATGCCTAAAAGGTGACTAATCACTTTTAGCTGTCACCTTACGAGTGACAAACTGCTACTAACTACAGCAGTGTCAGGATTAAAAACTAAGAAACAAGCAGCTTCTTTCTGGGACAGGTAACAACTGGGCAGACAGGAGAGAGGAGAGACGCATCACTCCACTCGATGCAAACCTGAGTATACCAAGTCTTGTTATTGTTAATATCCAAATTGGAATTCACTCAAATCTAATCAACACTTACACATTTTGATGCAAACATTCAGGTCATGTGTCAAAACGATCTTTGCCAGGGTCCTTCTAGACCCTGTAAAATTATCTATCGATTTCAATCCTGGAATGAAAAGCGTGCTTGTTAAATCTGCTGATGTTGCCAGCTAAGTGGAGAACAGGATTAAAATTCAAAAGTGGTTCTGACAAGAGAACAACGCATCAAAAAATTTGGGATACAATTCAAAGGGTGAGTAAAGAAGGCATTAACTGTACAAATGCAAGACTTGAGTGACTTCTTATGCAGCTGTTCAGCAGCTGTTTTATCATCATTTCTAGGTGATTACAGATTACAGACTGTATGAATCTGTGTCCTACTCTTTGAAAAAAAGCAAGTTTTGTCCTGAGATACTTACAGAAACAATATACACAGAAAAATGCAAAATAATGGGTGCTGACTATGGTAGAGGTGACTGTGCAGAAAGGAAGGGCAAGTATTACAAATAGTCCGCACACTTTTCCACGCTGCTGCAAAGAAGAAAATGGAAAGACATGAAATTAAAAGCACAACACATGAAATCACGGAAGAGACATTTTAACTATGTGAGAAACTAGCATGTTCCAGCTTGGGCCAAGAGGCAATTAGACTTTAAGGAGTCTCATTTTACCACAAGGGTCTTAAGGGAGGTCTCTCCCTTAAGAGTACACCGAAAACATCTAATTCCAAGAAATCTTCACTGTCCGCTTTCTGGAAGCTTAAAATAAGTGAGAGCTATGGCAGATGAACAGTCTCACAAGCATCCAGTAGGAATCACATTAAAATATAAAAATATACCACAATATTTTCTATTTTCCTAGATCTACTCTAGCTCCTATAGCACAGTAGAACTATATTCCAAAGAAACTGAATTATTTGGAGCATTTACTGTTCTTCAGGGTCATTACAAGTGCATAGCAGTTAGCCCTATGATAAAATATAAATTCTCTTCTCTATGGTGCATGGTCTGACCTCGCTATAATGAAGCTCCATGGGACTGAGAAAAATTGCTCTATAGCAGGACATTCTCTGAAATAGAGATTTTGTAGCTTGTTGTACCAGAATAAAGAAGTACCCAATTTGACTCGAACAGGTTATATCTAGTATTTTTATGAGTCTCACTTCATTTTGAAAGAATACTGTTTAAGCATCGACAAAAAAAGAAAAATCAATAAAGAAATAAAACACATGGTTGTACATAAGATACAGCACAGAATGACCGATACAAACTCCTCACATTTGCCTAGGTGTTTGTTCTACCAAGTCTTATTAAACGGGAAAAAAAAGTTTGCACAGCTAGGACTATTTCAAAGAGGGTAGGCTATTAGCAGGTCTTGTTACACAGCATCCGAGTAATTAATTGTGTGCATGATCTCTCTCGTGTCCTCTGAAAATTTATGGTGTAACACCTCACAGCAAAAACAGTGCTGGCAAAAGTGTTATTGCACAGCTTACACAAAGTGCACAGAAACACTGAGCTCCATTTCACTTGTTTGGAGGAATTTTAAAGGTGAATCTCTGTTCGGTCTTGTACAGAAGCAGCTTAAACTATTTTAAAGGCTTCTTTTAATGGGAGCAGGGAGTGAGACATATCCTGTATCCTAGATTTTGGGTATTCCCAGAACACAAGGACAGTTGCTTTGGGGAGCATTCAGGTGACACTTGGATGTTCCTTTTAAGGGCCACATTCACTGGCTTTCAGTACAGACAAGGATAGCTCTACTGAAAGGGGTTACTGTTAGGGCTGCGCAGCACAATGTGAACAACGCAGTAAATCCCACTGCCTCTGAAGAACGATATCCTACAGAAAAACAATGGTAAGATCATGGGTGTAACATGCAGGATTTTAAAACGGTTTTCAGAACAGCCTTTGTGATGTCGGTTACGTTTTGCTTTTTCTCTTCCTGAAGAAGCATGGATGTTTTGAAAATCAGGTGCTCCAAGCCTTAAGCACCATTTACAACTATGGTGTGCCGAGGAAAAAGCTACCTCCACTTTGAAGTTTGACCGGACACTTACATTTAACATTAGTTAGACTTACTAAATTCTGTGATGCGGTTAATTGCAATTCAACATAATTTCTTTTACAATAAGTTTATCTACTTCAAGCTCAGTGGTTTTTAAATGTCCTGTCAGACATGCACATCTGTTGAGTGGGGAAGACACCTTGAGGGACTGTTGTGGTTTAACCCAGCAGGCAGCTGAACACCACACAGCCGTTTGCTCACCCTCCCGCTCTGCAGTGGGATAGGGGAGAGAATCGGGAAAGAAAAGAAAAAAGTAAAATTCATGGGTTGATATAAAGACAGTTTAATAGGATGGAAAAGGAAGGGAAAACAATAACAACAACAACAATAATAATAAAAGAACATACAAAATAAGTGATGCACAACGCAATTGCTCACCACCCACCGACCAATGCCCAGCCTGTTCCCGAGCAGTGATCGCTGCCCCTGGCCATCTCCCCCCAGTTTCTATACTGAGCATGACGTCATATGGTATGGAATAGCCTTTTGGGCAGTTGGGGTCAGCTGTCCTGGCTGTGCCCCCTCCCAGCTTCTCACTGGTAGTGCCCAAGAAGCTGAAAAGTCCTTGACTAGTGTAAGCCCTACTTAGCAACAGCTAAAACATCAGTGTGTATTAACATTATTCTCATACTAAACCCAAAACACAGCACTATACCAGCTACTAGAAGGAAAAAAAAATCAACGCTGTCCCAGCCAAAACTGGGACAGCAAGCTGAGGAAACTGGGAATGAAGAGATGCAATTAGTGATGATGAACTGGTCTGATTACCATAGAAGACTGAAGTTCAAGACTTGATCTAATTAATTTTGCCAGTATCCATTCTTTGTAAACAGTTTTTCATCACTGCTCAAGAAAAAGCCCTGACCCGATGAGTGAGAGCATCAACCAGAGCAGCTTAGGACGGCCAACATTACCTGAGACCTATTGGCCCTTTAGACCCATCTCCTGACCACAGAAAGCTTTCAGAGATCCCTTTTGTTCGTGACAAAGGCCTGTTTCACAGACACTTCCTGCAAAGTCTCTTAAAAAACCCTGCCAGTGTACTACTAGATAATAATTTAAGACTAACGGGAATGCGGGATTCCTCCCCTCTTTCTGCAAGTCAAAAAAATAGTTTTCCATTCAAGAATTATTTTGAAGGAACCATACCATATATACAGATATAGCAACACAGTCTATTACAAGTTCTTATCAAAAGTGACAAGCTCAAGGCACGAACATTACAACATCTTAAAACCTTTCAGCATAAATGAATGGCTAAAAAGTTCTGAATGACTTTGCTCAGGAGGTGGACATCACTATGTGCTCCATCTGACCTTACTAATAATCATTCAAGCTTCAAATCTGCTACTAAAGTCTCTGTTGTAAGCAATTATTTGCCTCTGTGCAAAAATGTTAATTTCATGCTCTGTAAACACATCTCCTTGTGAAAGACCAGCCTGCCCATAAAGATTGCTTTTGACAGCCTAGTGACCATCTCCTGCAGCAAGTGCCTGAAGCATCTTTCCGTAGGTAGCAACATCTGTTCTCCCCTCCATAAAGGAGAGGACATATGGGGACAACACGTTTACAGGTGAGCAACATATAATGACCTCTGTAAAAGGAAGATGGAGAGTTTTGCACTTACTTAAAACAGAGTAACTTGACACTGTAAAATTAAAGACAACAGCAACTGCTTTCAAGCAGCTGTAATTTGTCATAACATTTAATCAACTCACCTGCTGTGGAAAACATCATCTCTGCAGTGCTACTCTCAGGGAAAAGATGCATGGAAGGTAAAGGCTGTGGTAAGAAAGATGGTTTTTTAAGTAAAAATGGAACTGCAAGAGGAAGGCTGGTTGTCAAGCTTCATGAAAAAACCGCACCATGCTGTTTACCAAAACTAGCAGTAAAAAGTAGGCAGATTATTTAGCCAAAACCAAAGTCAGCCACACCTAAACCTGTGAGCAGTCTCTCCCCATGAGATCACGGAATGTGATGCTACACAGCAAGCTTTTTTTTTTTTCCCAAGAATGTTAGCCTGAATCACAAACTAAATCCATTAAATACATACAGTGCTAGTTTTGGATGTCAGCACACGCAAGACTGCTGGGAGACAAGCTACATATTTTAAGGCAGTATAAAATGCAAGTAAAATGTTACATATGAAAGTTACCACCTTTGCTAGAAAGGCAAGAGAATCATAAATATGCCAGGCATTTAATGCTAGGAAACAACTCAACTTTGAATAATTTTATGCTATTAAGAGATGCACACTGAATATGGACTCAGATCACTTCATAATTCATATCTAACACATACTAAAAGTCAGCCTTGTATTGCATAGCAATAGAGTGGTCTTTCAGATGCATCTAAATTCACTTCAACATGTATACAGAGCAATGAAATACCTTCACCCCTCCTCAAGCTTTTACCACTCTCTCAGTATGGCTTCACAGATGCCTTCAACTAGACCTATTTTCCCATGCCTCATGTTGTAAAATACTCTAGGTGCCACACGTTAAAGTGAACTAGTCCTTTTTACTTCTAAGAACGTCTCTTGAAACTTGAAAGTAAACAAGTAACAAGTAAAGAGACTTCAAGATTTAAGTGTCCACATGATGCTCCCAGATTAGGAAATATTTATGTATTTCCATAAATTTACCACTGCGCAAAGAGGCAAGACAAGTTCACCATCCCAAAAAGCATAAGCCAGAGCAGTTGGCTATTATGAATTATAAAAGTAAAAAGCTCAGATAAATGTCAACGTTTCAGTAATCCCATTTAGGACAGCTGCTCAGAAGCAGCCTATGTAGGACTGGATTTTCACAAATTACATTATGAGGAGGAAGGACCATAAGACTTACTGTAACGATGAGATGTCAACCTTGCCAAAAGTAAAAAATAAGATTCTTATTACATGCAATTTAGTGGAATTACTTTCCAATTTGCCTAACAAAACAAACAAAATCAAGGCTGCTATGTACTTTCAAGTAAAACTAATCTTAGATTGATAAATCCTGACACTTTTGTCTATGGTCTGAAGTAAAGCCTTGCAAATTCTTTGAGCAGGCGAGACCAACAGTCTCTTTCCTCTACACAGCTCAGCAAAAACAGTTCACTGAACTACACTGCTATTCTATACTTATTATCTTTGGGAGCAAAGCTCAGTTAAAAGGCTTTTTTCTTGTTTCAAATCCAGCTTGTCTCATCAATGTAGTTTACAGTAGGTCCCCCTTCAGAGCTGTACCAGTGCAACAGAGGGGGAAGTGAGCTGCAAAATAGGGGCAAGATCATCAAATCGCCTCTATCACTGAGACAACTCGTGTCAAAGCCCTCCTTAACACACACTGGTTACTGGATCATTATTCATCAGGCAGGAGAGCATGTTCAGGCAATTAATTTCCTATTCTTCCTGCTATCTCTACCACTCACAAAGTCAAATTCACCCTTTCATACTCCCTCATACAGGAACACGTATCAACCTCCACTTTCCCCCAACTTTCAGGCTTATTGAACCAAAGAGGTTAAAAAGCTTTCAAAGCAGAAAGCCACTTATGTAAAAAAAGAAGGGAAACCTCAGTGCCAGCCTTAAAGGAATCAATAAATGCTTATCAGTAGGTGAGAAATTCAACACATTTTTGGCTGCTTGGTACACCTAGTTTTAACATTTCCAGGCAGCTGAATTTAATTGGTTGCTGCAATTTAAAACAACTTCCCTATATAAAACTTTAACCAGGCACTTGCTTTAGTTTTCAGAACTGCATCAAGCCTATACTAATATTTTAATCTCAGTGACAGCCAAAGAAGATCCCGATTAAACGACTCCACAGCAACACCATTCTATTTAAGCTATCTTCTTTGCAAGCTTCAGAAAGACCACTGCATGCAAAAACACCCCAATGCTCATGTAGTTAAAAGCCTTCATGACTTAATCCTCCATCCTCAGTAAGAACTATTCTGACTGTCTGGAACAATTTACATAGCAGTTCTCACTACAATAAGCTAAACATTTCATCCAAGAAGGGAAAGTATTTAGAAACTATAGTACATGGTGGTGATGTGGGAAAATCAAATACTTTAACCTCCAAAATACCAAAATGCATTTTCAAAAAGCAGCAGTTGTTTTGGACAAGCCAAGATATTCCACTTAGACCACAGGGAGGAGAAACCACCCAAAATTCCTTAAAGTTAAATAGAAGCCAACTTTCTGCTAGTTTCCATTAAAGGTAGGATCATTTTCTTTTTCCTTACAAGAAGATGCAAGCCAAAGTTCATAGCTACTACAGATTTCAAAGTATTCAGATCAATCTTCCGAATGCTGCATAAAAATACTGCATGCTTTTGGTTGATGTTTTGGAAAATGAACTGTGGCTTGTCTTTTAATCAGAAATGCGAGAGCTTTGGGCTCCATATACAGCACAGAGAAGGGACCTCTAAGACACTTACAGCTGAGGGGCACATACTATCTTTGAGATTTTTCTGATGAAGTCACAGCAAGAAACCAGAGCAAGCTCTAGAGACAGTGGAACCATCTGGGGTGACTGGGGAAAACACTTCTTTGTGGCTCAGGTGAGCAACCACTAAGAAAAGATTCATACTATGAACAGCAACCTTCAACGTAAACTTTCTTAAGAATTATTTAGAATCGTAGAATCATTTAGATTGGAAAAGACTTTTAAGATCATCAAGTCCAACCGTTAACCTAGCACTGCCAAGTCCCACTAAACCATGTCCCTAAGCGCCTCATCTACCTGTCTTTTAAATACCTCCAGGGATGGCAACTCAACCATTTCCCTGGGCAGCCTGTTCCAATACTTGACAACCCTCTCCGTGAAGAAGTTTTTCCTAATATCCAATCTCAACCTCCCCTGGTGCAACTTGAGGCCATTTCCTCTCGTCCTATCCCTTGCTACTTGGGATAAGAGACCAACACCCACCTCGCTACAACCTCCTTTCAGGTAGTTGTAGAGGGCGATAAGGTCTCCCCTCAGCCTCCTCTTCTCCAGGCTAAACAACCCCAGGTCCCTCAGCCGCTCCTCATAAGACTTGTGCTCCAGACCCTTCACCAGCTTTGTTGCCCTTCTCTGGACACGCTCCAGCACCTCAGTGTCTTTCTTGCAGTGAGGCGCCCAAAACTGAACACAGTACTCGAGGTGCGGCCTCACCAGTGCTGAGTAGAGAGGGTCAACCACTGCCCTAGTCCTTCTGGCCACGCTATTTCTGATACAAGCCAGGATGCTGTTGGCCTTCTTGGCCACCTGGGCACACTGCTGGCTCATATTCAGCCGGCTGTTGACCAACACCCCCAGGTCCTTTACCGCCAGGCAGCTTTCCAGCCACTCTTCCCCAAGCCTGTAGCACTGCATGGGGTCATTGTGACCCAAGTGCAGGACCCAGCACTTAGCCTTGTTGAATCTCATAAAATTGGCCTCGGGCCATCGATCCAGCCTATCTAGATACCTCTGTAGAGCCTTCCTACCCTCCAGCAGATCAACACTCCTGCCCAACTTGGTGTCATCTGCAAACTTACTGAGGGTGCACTTGATCCCCTCGTCCAGCTCATTGATAAAGATATTAAACAGAACTAGTCCCAGTACTGAGCCCTGGGGAATACCACTTGTGACCAGCCACCACAACTTTTTGGGCCTGGCCATCCAGCCAGCTTTTTACCCAGTGAAGAGTACACCCGTCCAAACCACAAGCAGCCAGTTTCTCCAGGAGGGTGCTGTGGGAAATGGTGTCAAAGGTTTTACTAAATTCCAGGTAGACAACATCCACAGCCTTTCCCTCACCCACTAAGCGGGTCACCTTGTCATAGAAGGAGATCAGGTTAGTCAAGCAGGACCTACCTTTCATAAACCTATGCTGACTGGGCCTGATCACCTGGTTATCCTATACGTGCCGCCTGATGGCACTCAGGATGATCTGCTCTATAACCTTCCCCAGCACCAGGGTCAGACTGACAGGCCTGTAGTTCCTCGGATCCTCCTTCTGGCCTATGTTGTAGATGGGCATCACATTTGCTAACCTCCAGTCAACTGGGACCTCCCTGGTTAGCCAGGACTGCTGATAAAGAATTGAAAGTGGGCTGGTGAGCATTTCTGCGAGCTCACGCAGCACCCTTGGGTGGATCCCATCTGGCCCCATAGGCTTGTGTGTGTCTAAGAGGTGTAGCAGGTTACTAACCATTTCCCCTTAGATTATGGGGGTTTCATTCTGCTCCCCATCCCTGTCTTCCAGCTCAGGGGGCTAGGTACCTGGAGGACAACTGGTCTTACTATTAAAGACTGAGGCAAAGAAGGCATTAAGTACCTCAGCCTTTTCTTCATCCTTTGTCACTACTTTTCCCCCCTACATCCAGTAAAGGATGGAGATTCTCCTTAGCCCTCCTTTTGTTGCTAATGTGTTTATAGAAACATTTTTATTGTCTTTTACGGCAGTAGCCAGATTAAGTTTTAGTTGGGCTTTGGTCCTTCTGATTTTCTCCCTGCATAACCTCAT
Organism: Balaeniceps rex; assembly: GCA_013401315.1. NCBI lineage: Eukaryota > Metazoa > Chordata > Aves > Pelecaniformes > Balaenicipitidae > Balaeniceps > Balaeniceps rex. The sequence goes on from VYZW01050149.1 coordinate 13,520, forward strand.
GACATCTTTGTAGTCCTCCTGAGTTGCCTGCCCCTTCTTCCAAAGGTCATAAGACATTTGTAAGACAAGAAAACATGTCCAACTAAACACATGCAACCAGTAGCTCTACCGTAACTTAGCAGAATCCACCCTCCCCATCCCCCCCGTCCAAGTATTTGATATATACGTTTTCCAGAGTCACTACACAACTGGGAAGTATCAAACTCAAACCTTTGGCTGAATGTTTCATTTGTTATAGCCCATTGATACAAAGAACCATTTTATGCTCCTGTACAAACAGAATCAAACATGAAAACTTCTCCTCTTTGCCAGGCATCAGTGAGAGCCTTTGTTCAGCTGCACAAGAATTCGGTATAACCAGTTCATACTTAAAAATCAGTGTGCAGCAGTGAATGTTCGCCATCTCAAAGCACGGAGAGATTTGCTAGGAGGATTATATCTAAGCAGTTTTAAACACTAATGTGAAGTAGCAAAATCCAAATCATTAGACTTGCATTTGCTTGATTTGGCTCCCCGCTGCAGGGCAGTGTGCCATGTCCCTTCAAGCAAAGCAGGCAGGTCCCTGCTCAAGTAGTTACCCATTGATGCTTGCCATCTCTAATCTTCTCTTGGAATTGCTCCCCAGTGCCAGGCAGACTCTAGGGATTTCAACGAGCACAAGCTGGCTTATATCTAAACTGGTCCAAAGCTGGAGAAAGGCTCTTTAGGGGTAACACAGACAGGCAAGGAGATTCCCTTTAGTTACCTCGTGTGGTACAAGTAAGTGCATTGTTAACCTTTATATATATAAGGTACATGCCTGGTTCTGAAATACCTTTTTACCAAAAAAATCCTTGCACAAAAAGCTACTGATAACCCATTTCCCTTTAAAACTCTCTATAAAGACTTTTGGCAAAACCCCCAATTTCAAACAATTAGGACCACCATTACTTGATGAACTGCTAACATATAAACAATCCTTATCAGATGTATTGCCTGTTTGGCACATCCCTGCCTAAGGGGGTATTTCCACTACCTAGTTTTGAGAATTCAGCCTTTAGGCACTCAGCCCATCCTCTCAGGATGCCTCCTTTCTCTCCTCCTGTGTTGACCAGACTGAGAGAGAACTCAGGGTGCTGCATACTGAATCACATTTTAATGAGGTGTCTACAACAAAGCACAGGTATTTTCCCCACCTCTCTCAGGGTACGGAAAAACGAGTGAATGGTTTATGTAGTGATGAATCAAGCTGTCTGAATTTTGGAAGTCAAGGACACTTGATGTAATTCCCATGTCAATAATCATATAGTCCCTCTCCACCCCAAAGCCATGCATTTGAACATACAAGCAATATTTTGTACCCCACATACATATGAAGATGCCCTTCTAGGCAAAATTCAAAGCTACACAGCAAAGAAAAAAGCACGGAAAGATCTTTATTTAAAGTCCTTTACTTTAATCCTGAACAGAGTAATCGAAATATCACGAAGGTTTCTGTAGTAGAGGGCCATGCCGTTGTCCCTGGTGCACAAAACATGTTTCCATATGTTCAAACAACCCCTTTTTTTTTTTTTTGCCTTAATGCTGAAAAGTTGCATACCTGTTATAAATTTCAGTTCAGCATTTACATATATGTTGAAGTTACCTTTCAAGCAAGTGTCCACCTTCCAGTATTAGCAATAGAGGGCCAGTAAATAACATACCATGAAAAACCATCCAAGACAGTATTTGTTCCAGTCTCTATATGTGTCCTGACTAACATGTGTGCATGTCTTCCAAAAGAAAGTTTTCAGCTAGCAAATCCCCTGACAAGGGCAGAAAGTAAATTTTCTTGATTCAGACACTGAATGTTTAATTCCTAAAACTTTATTTTCAACATTTCCTCAGAATACACTGCATGTAATATTTAGAGCTGCTGGCTTCCAGGAGACATTTGTCAAAGCCCATTTAGAAGCGATAATGTCTAAAACATCTGCAGCTGGTTATAATGCATCAGGAAAATAAAGTTGTCTGGCTTCAGCACCATGCCAGTGTTTGAAGGAAAAAAAAAAATCAAAACCATATGCCTGCTCTTAGTTTAGTCTCAAGTGATCTATATTTTATAAGGTAACTTACCATTAATTTTTAAACTCCTATGAATTGAATTCTACTAATTGGACTTCTTGGGCTTTTTAAAAACCCCTTCAAATTCCCATAATCCAGCTGGTTTTGATGTACCAGTCAAACATTCAAAATCTTTCTGGTAAGAGGTGTAAGTTCCAGAAGTTATCATAAAAGTGCCATGTCCAGAATACCTCCGTTCACTTCTCCCCTAGAAATAAGTTTCCTGTAATTGTTTTATCCAGGTTATCACCATTACAGGTACACAAAATGACATCCCTTCCCAACTAATTTACATGGTGGTTTTTACATTTAAACTCCATCTCAAATAAACAGTGGCTTACTGCTTCAAATGAAGTGAAGGGATTTTAATCCAGTCAGAAACTCAATTTTGACCGAGATCTTCCACTCCCTCTGAATGAAAGCCGTTCAAATAAGGTGATAGTGTTTTCCTGCTCCAAAGGTTCTTGAGCTATATAAATCAGCACAGATATAAGGTACACAAACACTGAGGCTGTAAAAGCACAGCAACCTGCACCACAGGTATAGCTGAGGCTTCCAGGGCTGCGGACTCACTCCCAGCAATACAACACATGCAAAGTTTCACTGCTGTGCACGCAACCAACCACTGACAGGGCACTGGGAAAACCTCTCCCTTCCTTCAGGGAGTGCTTCTATACATGTCTTCTGTAACCAGAATGATTAGTTTGTTGTGTGGTCTTTTGTAACTAAAGTAATAGAATCAACATAGAAATAGGAACAAGATAGACAACATTTTAATGTTGAGTTTACACATCTATGGTTACAGATATGCTCCCAGTACAGCCCCAGCCCATCTTGGCAATAGGTCAAGGAGTAATTAATTAATTAGAATAGTTGGTTTGTGCTAGGATAAGAATAAGGGTGGCCAATCATATCATAGATACCAGATTTTTGTGGTTGGAGACCAAACACCATGGAGAAGGAAAACAAATGACATAAGCAAGGTGATATTGCGCATGCCCACAAGGGCCAACTAAAGGACACACCTGCACGACCACCAGAGGCCCCCACAGAAGCCCCTCAGAGTCCAAGGATGCATGTGTAATGACCACGTAAATATGATAATTAGTTCTAGGAAATAGAATGAATATGTATAATAATTCTGGGAAATTTGATGCATATGTATGTAATCGGATAATATAAGTTTTGGTTGATGTAACCTATGGTATGCACGTTAGGTGGAATGATCCCCCGTGCATCCGGCGCCATAATGAAGAGAATGCCTGCTTCTTAATGCCACATTGGTGTTAAGAGGTGTATTCCCGATTTCGGTGACACTTCAAAGGCCACCAGCTCAACATGCTTTGCCTAACTTTGCATTTGCTCATGCCAAATTACTATATTAAAAAGCCTTCCATGGCTTTGGCTTTAGAGACAACTCAAGCAAAAGATTCTGGAAAACCAGCTATTTCAGCTGTTCCAATGGCCCAGACAGGCATTCCTGTATGGACAGGTTGAAGCCAACTGAAACAACTTGCTCAACAGGCAGCCAAGCATGTCCAACTCAAACCAAATAGCAAACATTCAGCATAACCTCCTGTCTGTGAGCAAAGAGCCCTACACCCCTGAGGACAGTCCACCGTCCAGATCCAGAGTGAGAGAACTGGGAGAATGCTACACTGCAAGTGGAAATCCCATGAACAAACACATTAACTTGTGCTTCAGATTGCAGTGAAGCAGCCCAAAACTCATGTAAACCTTCCCCAACCGCACCTTCCCAATATATGCTGTTTTGTGGATTAGAGAGAAGCAACTGTCACACAACTATGTTATTGCCCTGTCTTTTTAATGCAAGCAGCTCAACCTCTTTTTACCCATGCTGCTCTGGAGGAAGCACCTCTCACAAGGCAAATCTGCAAAATGCTTTCAAGACCAGAGCAGGAACAGAGGAGCAAGGCTTGTGCTAGAAAACTGACCTCTCTGGGTAAGACATTTTACAAAGAAATTATCTAGTACAGTGATAGAAGAGGCTGAGGCAACATATTTTGGGTTCACATCTCCTGGGAAACTTAAGGGAGATAAACAGCCCTGTCATACTTTGTTCTCTTAGGAAAGAAATGTTTTTCGCGACCCCATAGATTAATGCACTCACTTACTGCCTTCAGTGCTTAGTCTCTGATCTCAGTGAAAAGTTCCTAAGAACTGCCTCCCTTCCTTCTTTCAGAACACAAAACACTTCAAAATTCGTCTTTAGCTTTTAAGTGCTCAATAGCCACGTAGTTTCCCAGTAATGCTTTTGCTGACTGACCACTTAGCAGGCTTTCCTGTTACTTAACAGTAATTGCACAGCAGATATGGAAACAGTCATCCATTCCCACTGCAAAACCTTTAATAAGGATAGATAATTACACAGCTTTTGATACATCAGAAGATTGCAAAGCAAATAGAAGACAATTAACATTTCACTTGTAAAAAATGTTGTGATGATGTACATGACAATAGTGCTCTCTATAACCATGCATTTGTTTTCAGGGTGAGTTGTAGTCTGACACGCTCTTGCAATTTCCAGTCAGAATCTGAACATCAACTTGATAAGCAGTTTCACAGCTGCTCATGGGTCCCAGCAGAAGCAACATAAACTGACAAGGTTCTGATTTTATTTTTTTAAACCTTTTGCAGCTTTATAGAACTGAGCAGCAAAATGTTAAAGGCCGACTGCAAGCTCAGAAAAACACCTCTGTACTGACTTCATCTTTGAACCAGCAGCCAAGTTTTCCTAACGCTGGTTGAGTAAGGGGAGATTGAATATCGTTTTCTGCAAAAGTTAACTGCACTCACCAGGAAAAGGTGACAACTCTACTAAAGCCACTAGCTCCTCCAAACTACCTGTAAAAGACAAGGAAGAACATAATCTATGAAGAACATGTATTTGGAAAGAGAGCAGACCCAGAGCTTTCTTACAAAAACATCTTTTAAGCTAAGAAATCTGTTTTTCTGTTACACAGATTCACTTCCCTCCAATATACAGCCTTTTCAGTTAGATACACAGAATACAGCCAGTTGGAGTGTGCCTTTAATATCCCAAAACCCTAATTAAAAACCCAAACCAACACCACAGTCCAACAGAAGCACTCAATCCATGTTGGGGCACATAGCTAAAAAAAGTCATGACATGGTTTAGGTTTGAGGCTCTAATCACTGTTTTAATGGCAGAGAACCACCTCTTCTCACAGATCTTGGTAGGGACAGACCCAGGACAGTGGAACTTGTCTTTAAAGGCACATCTCTTAAGCACTTGTTATCTTCAAATCACCTAAACAGGATATTAAATACTTACACCACCACAGGTGTGTGAGCTGCCAACAACTCCACACAATGCAATTTTTCTGTAAAGTAAAATCCTATCATGTATGATCACCCGGTATTTTAGAAGCAGTCACAGGTTCTGCAAAACAAACCAAAAGCATTTTAGATGGCTGTTGGTCTATTGTCTTATGCAGCACTATCTAGTCTGACATACCAAGGGATTTTGGAAATGCTCTCCCAGGAACACTAGACATTTTTTTCCATTACTGCTGAAGGACCACAACTACACAACTGCAAAACCCTAAAGAGTGACTCAATGGCAGCATCAGTTCACAAAAAGGAAAACTACTGCTGCTGCAAAAAAGAAAAAAAATCATACATTTACTTGAACTTATCTGTAACCCCCAAGCAACACAATATTACTTTGTAACCCATAACAGGCGGTAGATCAACTTTGAAAGGAATGTACAGTCAGCTTTCAAAGACTTCTAGAAAATGCCTGAACATTTTAATAACTTAATTCTGACTTAAAGAAATCTTTAATTAAGACAGCATTTAGAAAGTATTTTCAGAACAATCTGGAATCCTGTGGAATGTGTTAAGGCCTCCAAGGAAGCTTGCTCTGGCTAAGAGCTGAGATCAGTCGTGACTTGGAGAAGGAAAGCAGCAGTCAGAAGTAGCCAGCTCCATTAACGTCTTAACATGCAATTTGCCTGTCTGTCACGTCAGTATTTGGCACCAGGATCACCCCTGCCTATCCTTTATCATGCTCATTTGAGGCATTTGCCATGTTTTTTCCAAAAAGATGGCATTACCCAAATCACAGTCATACAGGACTTGACTTACAAGAATTAACTGCTGCTTACTTTTACACTAGCAAGCCACTGCTAATCAGTGCTCCAGTAAAAAAGCAAGCAAATTAAGTCAAAGGAGCTTAAGTGCTACTAAAATATGTTGCATAGTACCTTATATCCACAGCTCAGACAGCACTTCCTCACTCACAAGCAAGCAGCAAACTTCTAAAGCCCAGATGGCCAAAGGGTCTTTGTCTGGATACCAATGAACTTTCCTTTACTCTTTAGAGAAGGCTTATGCCTTGAAATGTCTATCAAGTACTTGCAGTTCCCAAGAGATTACTTTGAGGAGATTATACCCTGCTGGGGTGCTGTTTTGTAACTTCTTTCAACTATAACCTTTCTGAAGTACAGCAGGTCTCCTTCTAGCAATAGAAACTCAAAGATGGAGCAGCAAAAGCCACAGCAGAGATACCCTTCTTTCTGAAAGTTGCCCATCCAACCGATTCTACTCTGTTTCTAGATGGTACATTACACTGCAAGATGCCAAAACAGCTTAACATTTACAGTTTCTGTTATACATACACAAAAGAAAAGTGTTTACATAATAAGACATTTTCTTTCAATCCCAAGCTGTAGACCACTAGAGAAACCAGAGCTATTCTGACACATGAAAGCAAGAGAGGACACGCAATCCATCACCTCCAAGACTGCTGCTTTAGTGCAAGCACTTCCTGCTCCAGCTGCACATTAACCTGCCGTGCCAGAACGCGTTTCCCACCTTTGAGCTGGGTGGGTGCCTTGGGAGCGCATATTCAGTCCCGCGGACTTGAAGCATCCACCTGGCTGACTCCACAAAGAAAAATTAAGGCCACTCAGGCAATCCCGTTAATACAGATTAATAGTTATGTCAAGCACTGTGTCAGATCCACAGGATGCCAGCTGCCTAGTACTACAAAACCACCAGCCTTGCTAGAGTTACTGCCAAGTGTTTTGCCCAATGCAGCCCATTCTGCCAGCTGGGTTTGGGACAGGATATTGTCTGAGGACAAGATGAAGAAATGGACTTTTACTTCCTCTTCTCCTTGAAGTCCACCGCTCCAGAGAAGTGCATTCAGTCTCATTCCCACATGCAGTTGGAAAGGGGCACAGTTAGTGACTCTCCTGTGGTCAGTGAACATACAACTGGCAAGAACTACATCAGTTCTCTTACTGGCCTATGTTGGGCTTGATTGTAAACCACCATGAAGAGCAAGAATCACTAGAGTAGAATCCCATTTCAGACTGGGCACACAGCTATACACCAAAGGTATAAGAGAAAAACCTGTAACAGTTTGACTATCCAAGGAATAACGTAACCTTTCCTGCCCACCCTTTCAACCCCAAACAGATTAATTATGAAGATCTTGTGTGCAGTCAGAGGATAAAAGGCTCAGCAGCATTCCTTGTGTTCTCTTATTGTCACCTCTCAGGAAAGGCAGAGCCGGTAAGCAGAAGCCAACAGCAAAGAAGCAAAAAACTGCAGGACTGACTGAAGTGATAGTACAGAATTACGTACCAGGGCTGTACCCAAACTAACGCTTGACTAACTCCTGCTGCAAACTATGCCATTTCTCAAACATTTAGCATTCCAGGGACACAATCCAGAATTTGTGGCTACTAGTTGAGCTACAATAAATCCCCTTGGAAAGCTGTTCTGCAGCTCCCTTGCTAAAAAGCATTGTTTAATGCTTCCACCATTTTCGCTGCAGATCACAGTAATCTCTTGCATACTCGCTGTAGGTTGTCCAAGCCATTCTGCAGACTAGTAAGGAGGAAATATTCATAACTTAAGCTAAAGCAAAGATTGCTTTGAACCACAAAAGACAATAACAACTTGAGGAGCTTCAAGAAACCAGGGGATATCTTTGCAACTATTGCCTCTCTCCCTCCCTGCTTTTTCAAGTATTACTATTTCTTAAGATTAAGATCTTTTGGAGGAGATTCATTGTTACACAAAGAGTTTAGCCCCATTAGGTACTAAGCAGAATTGCTAAAGTCAGCATTAAATTCATAAGCCCAGACATGCAATTAAAATGTTGGATTATATTTCATTAAATTTTAAGAGTACTCTATAACCAAACAGTTTTCAGGTTCTTCTCTGCCAACCAGCTTCCTCTTTTGAGGAGCCGCTGAGAGTTTTTAGAGGCTTTAGAAGCTTTGTATCCTTTGATTTCAAACAAGATCCAGGTGCATGCAACTGATCTCTTCTTTATTTAATTCCTGACCCTTTTTGCTGACTGTACACAGCACAGAACCAAGAACAGATTACACACACACTGAATGGTGATGTGTTACACATTGTTCTTGTTTAGGAAGCCAGAACAGAATCCTAACTGCATAATCCAGCAGCACTGAACACATGCCCAAACACATTCATGTTAAGCTGACAAAGTTTATAAATAGGATGGAAGAAAGTTTTCTTTGGTATTCTTTTCCACCTCCTGAAGGGAGGAGATCACTGGAGTCTATGCACAAGTTTACCTTAACAGTACATCACGACACTTCACAAGCAAGATACACAGATGGTTTGACAAGCTTCCACCAAAAAAGGAGGGATGAACACCGTGCCTCACTGCCGACCTTCCAGTCAGAGCCATTGCCTTTCCTTTGCTACCCAGGAATAGCAGCCTTTCAAAGAGTCACTTATATGCATATTTCTGCTAAAAACCCCAGACTGTACCTGCAGATACAGCCAAAAGCCCACGTGAACTCATTACTAATGGAGCCAACTTCAATGAGCTTGAAAACATTTCGCTGAGGACATCCTGTTATTGTGAAGGTGTGACTCACAAATGAGGTAAGTCAGTGCTCCTCTTAAATGTTTAGACCTTAACAGTTGTAAGGAATTAAAAAGAGATTAAAAATAATCAAGGTTTCAAAGTCAAACCCTTTCACAGCTCTGACAAGCTAAGGAAGAAGAAACTGGATCCAGAAATCTCATGTCTGAGCCAGCAGATTCAAGTATGAAGCAACTACAAAACTTAGAGAGACACCACACATCAGAAGACTGAAAATGCCCAAGATCTTTAAACACTGGATTCGGTCACCAGTGAAAATCCAGCTGTCCCTTTGAGAAAGCTCTGCGGTACTTGTGACACAGTACAAAACCAAATTATTGCACTGCTGAGAAGCTGCTTTTTTTGGAACAAGTTCAGCAAACAATCTAATTTTTAAGGCATTTTCTATAGAGCAACTTTAGGGAAGGAAAATAAATATACCTTCAGTTGATGTTACTTTATGGGAAGCAGTCCTCCTTTGCATGTTTTACTTTCTCCTTGCAGATTTCTGACTGGGCCTCCTGCGTGCTATAGAAATACAAATCAATCCTCATGAAGCCATCACTTTTCCTTAAAGGGCCCAAAGAATTTAATTGTTTTTCTAATTATCTTAGGAGTTACTCAAAAGCAAGAACTTCACAGGCTAGCAAAAACCAGACCTAAAATAGCTTTAAAAACTCTTAATGTGAGGAAAAATTCTACACAAAAAAAGCATAAGACAGGTAAGTCACAGCTGTAGTGAGGTCAAGACAGTTGTTTCATAACTGGCATTTAACTGGAAATAACTTGGCTTCTTGCATTATTTCTTTAAATATTAAAAGCCAATTGTCTACTCTACAAAAAGTAGCAGTCTAATTTTAATACTAGCAGGTTAATGCTACGCAGCAGTCTAATACATTCTTTTTCTAGTTTTCAGGGATTCTCTAACCTCTTGTGATGTCCCTTAATTCACATTGTATTGAACTGCTCTGACAAAAAGATTTCAGAGGGGAAAAGAAGCAGTTTTCATAAACAAATATTGGCAAATTTCAAATACAGACATCAATTGTAATAAAGGGAGCAGGGCATTTTCATTTTGCTCCCATTTATATTGAATAGAAAAATTTTGGCATACTCCAACGTAAGTGACAAGAGATGAAGAATAGCGTAAGGGAGGAGAACATCTTTTACAGCACTTGAGTGACGACTACATCTATTTTGTCGAGGGCTAAATCCACAAGAAACTTTGATATCGCAATGCTGTGCATCTTGCAGCTCAACTTCCAGCTTTGCGATTCCCACAGTGGGGTCTGTGCCCTTGAGTAAGGTCTGTAGGAACCTTCAGGATCAAATTCAAAACAACTGGGTAAGACAGGCTTTTGACCTCCTATTTCTCCAGGTCTTAGGTACATAGACCTTACATATGAGGTGGCCTCTATCACATAAGAATCAAACACTCATACCTATTCGCATGCTTTGATGCCCAAACTGTTCCTTTCAAACACAGAGCAGGGGTTATTTGTTACTTTGCACAGTCAAAGCCGGGAGGCAAAGTCGATTGAGTGCTGTAGCTACTGCACTGCAACTCTTGAGTAAAAGCCATCAATGATCCTTGTGGAAGGGTAGCAGAGCACCGTCCTCCTCTCCACCCCAGGGCTTCAAATGCAAGTACCCTGAGTCCCACACGACTCGTGCGGAACTTGGGTCCAAGGGCTATGTTCTGAACTCAGCATCCTTGACAAGAGGTGGCCAATGCTAAGGATGACAGCTGGGCTTCAGGGAGAAGGAGGCAGCAAGAGCTACTCAGAAGCAAAACGTGAGCATGCACCCCAGGGGCTTGACTCGCAAGAACTCTGGACCCAGGATGTCAGGTTTGGAGAGGATCGGCTGGTTTCTGAGGATCACACTCTGCCTGAGCCCTTAAATCCACTTAAGCCTAAATCCACAAGAAGAGTTGGGTACCAAAGCCTCTCACTTCCTAGGGCTTTCAGTTCACTCTGGCATAAAACAAAGCATGCAAATACCTGCATTACATAAACAGTGATAGATTCAAAGGGCAGTTAGTTTTCTGAATGAAGAAGAAATGAAGGGAAACATACAGAGAAAGGCACCAGTTGTCCTCTCAGTTAGACTTCAACTGATTTGGAAGACAGCATGTCAGTTACACACAGATAACCCTAAAAATAACTATTTTCCATTCCTACTGTAAAACCAATCCATAAACCGCTGCATTTCTCATGTTCTGTCCATTCAGCTTTTTCTACACACAACCACATTTCTCCCACTTCATCTTGCAGCACTGGTCCCACTAATCACTGACATATGCTCCGGCACAGAGCATTTCCTCTGGCATGCTTTAAAAAGAAGCACTGTCACCAGAGCAATATAAGTGCTGGCAAATATGGTCTGTCAGGTTTTGTTTTCAAGGACTATAAAAATAGACTTCACTGCATTAGGCTCAAAAACTCATACCCTCTAGAAATAATTTTAAAAAACAAGTTTTCAGATGACTTGTTATTGTTTTCAAATATCCAGAGAGAAAAATCTGTAGTTTTATATTTCATTTAACATTTTCAGGGTAAGCCAATATTTGAGTTCTTTTACACGACTGACAATTCCCAGCTAATTTATCAGCAATGCCAGTGCTCTCTGCTCACGTGCATCAATTCACAGCTTCTCAGATGCATTTCTACTATGAGCAGCCTCTTATTACAAAAATATCAGCACTTGGAAAGCCACAAGACATCACTTGTTTCTAGAGCTTAGGCCTTTCACCCATGGTAACCAGTATTATTTTATGCTGATAACAGCTTTGGCCAAAATGGAAGGAAAAGGGTCTTGGCACAGACTGAGGTTTGAGACACTTTATTGCTAGTTTTTAATTGCTTTGCCAAGGACTCTTCTTCTGTAATCAGCTGGCCCAAGTTCCTATTTGCAGAAAATATGCAACTATGGTGAAAGAAAACCTATTATCTTTTATAGACAGATACTCTGCAGCAATCAAAAATCAAGGACAAGCAGGACTTTTGCATGTTGTAGATAAGACTTTTCCAATCGTCCACATCCCCATTCGCACAGCACACAACCTGCATCTGAAGATCAGAAACAATCTGGGGCAGAATGGGGCAAGAACCACACTTCCAAAGAATCAGCAGCAATAGCAGGAAAATGGCAGCAACGATAACTTGCATAGTCCTCTGGTCTCCGTACCTATATCCAAATACAATTCTGCCAGTTTCTATATCAAAATCCCAGGTCTTCCAATACTCTGCAGATGTTTTTGCAGCTTACTTCCATGCCCTCAGAACCAGGCAAGCAAAATAATTTTGAGAAGTCTCATTCCAAACACGTTAATTGTACCAATATAACTTCTTTGCTGCTGTGAACAAGACCTGGGAACAGATGCTGGTTTTCTGAAGGGAGATCTTTTTTTTTCCCCAGGCTAAATTAGTACCTTGAATCAAATTCCAAAACAGCCACAAAAAAAAATTAGGCAGCATGCAACAGCAAAACATCAATAGGAGTTTTAGATACTACCAACACAGTAAGCCGCAGCCTGAGAATCAAAGAGAAGTGGCAGTCCAGAGTGTATTTGGTGGATCAGCAAAACTAACATACACAGGAGTGGAAAAAAGGGTTATTCCTTATTACTTGGCTACCACACACTACACCCCGGCAACAGGCCTCCTGGAAGATAAATGAGAAGACAGAAGATAATCACAGGGTTCACTTCTTTTTGAGATCCAGAACAATCCTGTTACGTAGTGACTAACATGAACTGACAGTCGGGCTAAATTTAAGTGACCTTCTGTAATGTTACAGAAAATAACTTACTTGCCTAACTGAAGCCCTTTACAACATAGTTATGTCTGTATTTATCTAGCTTTTGGGGTTCCGGTTTTCTTTAGTGAGGGAATATATTTTGCTTTTACTTTTTACTTAGCTGAAAGTAGAGTCTCTAAAGAGAGCCACTTTCAAGGAAGCAGAGTTAAGATTAAAGTCAGTCTGAGCAGAAGTGAAGGAGCTGCTTGCTCTTTTAAAAATAATAATACAAAAAAAGAGAAAACAACAACAAAAATCTTATGGGATGCCAGACCTGGTTATGTGGTTATTTTTGTATCATGCCCTAGATCAAAGTCACTAAGACTCTTCTTTTTCAAAGGAACATCACACTCTATGACATCTTTGAAAACTTTGGTCTAAACATTAAGAACACTCAAACTCTGTTTCACCTGTTTTATTTATTAAGCAACAGCTCATGCTTACTAGTCCCTGTGAAAATTTCTTCTTTGGACTTCATGTGAAGGCTGAGAAATGTTAGATAAGCTCAAGAAAGAAAAAAAAACTACCTCTTTTCCATCATGGAGAAAAAATATTTTGTTGGTAGTGTCATGAACTAGGTAAAAGTAACTTCCCAAATAAATTTAAACACAAGTAAAGGTAATTTACAAAGACAAGCCTACGCGATCTTCCACTGAGAAAAAACCAGACTGGCTACTAGATGTTTTAAATGTTACATCTTCCAAATAATCATAAGCAAAGATAGAGAAGAGGATGACTTTCCTTTGAGAAGTCACCTTAGCTTGCACACGTAACTGCAAGAAAAGGATTTCAGGCTTTAGAGATCAAGCAGAACAGAACTTTTCATAACTTAATCTTGTAAAAACAGTTGTTCAAGAGGGCAGAAGCAAAACAGCTCTGCATGTAGGAGGGACAGCTGACAGTGTTTCCAGATAAGATCTGACAAAGCCCTAAAATATCACAAGACTTTGACTAACAAAGACAAAATGTCACTCTAATCAGATTTTTGGAAAGGAAGAGTAGTCAAACAAGAAGGTAGAGTTCATTTATCCAGGAAGTTCTTGCAGGAGACAGACTGATTTACTGTTATTCTGCAAATCCTTTATTTTTATGACCAAACTGCTCTACAGCAGGAAGACAGAGACCTCCAAGTTTAAAACACAAGTCCAAGTATTTGTACCTGGAAAAACACCCTTCAACATTTGTTTGAAACTTAACCCCTTGGTTGGCCATTATTTCAGTGAACAGCTGCAGTTTCTGTGCATTTAAAAAAATACTCTGAAATGCCTTTTGGAAGTTTGACTTCAGCAGTCACCTTGTGAACCGCAACCACATAGAACAGGCCAAGTTCTCTGTTTGAAAGCTACATCAGGGAAATGTGTCAAGTCACTGCTACATCAGCTACACATGACATACATGCGACAAATACATATTGGTGTTGAGGGGAGACACTTTGAACAGAAATTAGTTACCTCGCTGCACAGGCAATGCTCAGCTTAATATGGAGGGATGCCAGCATTCACTACTTTGAAAGACAGTTTTTAGAAGTTGCTTTCTGCTACTTGTTGTGCTAATTGGGAAGAAAAAAGTATTACAGCTGAAAAATTAATAAGGAGTTGAGACTGGAAGACACAGTCACCGAATAAACATTAAGAGTGAACTTCACCAGGCTGGGTGGCACTACACAGTCAAGCCTTCACTGACTCCATCCTCCTCCCCTTCCTTTGCTTTCTATTTCTGGCAGAGGAAAGAATCATAATACCCACAGGAGTTACACCAACTCACTTGAAATAGAGTTTCCATTTTAAACCCTTAATATGTTTAAACTGCTTATCATTTCAGTTTGACTCAGTAATATAGAAAAGCAAAGGATACAGTAATATAAACCAAGTTTTGCAGGGTGCAAATTTTAAGCAGTCAGCTACTGTTTAGTAATTGCCTTTAAGTGTGCTCTTGCCCACTGTAGTTGTAAGACCTCCAAGAGCACCTAGACTAAGTAAGGAATTTCATCCCTGACTCATGTTGGTGGCAACATGTTCATGTGTTTATATCACGACCTCCAAAAGAGGAAAGTCTGCTGAACGCCACCAACCATCGGTACAGTTAATGAAAGCTGTGTTTTAGTTCAGATGCCTGGACAGATTTGCAGTAAGACCCAAAGAAGTCAGACCTTAGAAATGAGCTGGATGACATTTCCTCAAGCTNAGGGACACTACTTGCAATAGTTGGCAGTCTGTGTTTCCAAGAAAGTGACAGGCAGAATAAATAAAATATTTTTATTCTTGTGAGCTACAGAAGATATGCCACTAATGGTCATCGACCTTAGAAAGATAACTTATCAAAGTGGGAAGGCATGAAGCTATATCAGAGGAAACTCCGT
This sequence comes from Balaeniceps rex, assembly GCA_013401315.1. Taxonomy (NCBI): domain Eukaryota; kingdom Metazoa; phylum Chordata; class Aves; order Pelecaniformes; family Balaenicipitidae; genus Balaeniceps; species Balaeniceps rex. The sequence goes on from VYZW01050149.1 coordinate 28,660, forward strand.
GACTGGGATAGCAGAGAGTTCAGTTATTACATCATCAAGAGCTTTTCTACTGAAGCAAGTTTCTTCCCTGGGTATCGGCAACACTGGAACATTGCTTATACTCCACTGTAACTGTAGTTAAAAAGCCTTAATTATAGATATATGCTCTAGAGAGCTCTCTTTTAACCCTGGAGCTAAGATTAGAGAAAATGGAGGAACTGCAAAAGGGCAGAGAAAAGAGCTAATTATTTAGACAGAAAAGCAAACTTAAGAACCAAGAAATGGTAGACCTCCCTTCTTTGAAGCTGCGATTTAAAGCTTTATCAAGTTTACGAACAATAAGGAGACATGTGAAGTGACATATTTCTTTTATTTTAGGGGGTGCACAGGACTTTGAATGTAGAGCTGCCAGCAGATCTCAGACACAGTAGAAGTTACTCTTCTACCCAGGCATTTGAAAAGGAGGGGCTGCCTGCAACTTATTGTGCTACATATTGATTTACTCATCTTGTAGCTTTCTCCAATCATTTGCCAGACCCTTTAAATCTAACAAAAGAGGGATAGTCTGACAAGTCAGCCATAATTTGATATCCAGTACTACTTATATTCTTAACAAAGCTGTGTAGATAAACACTCCCATCCTTGTTACCTATCCATCATCTAGCCATGGTAACACAAAATGCAAGAAATACCACCACGAGCGT
>VYZW01050149.1:37269-96698 GCA_013401315.1 Balaeniceps rex
CCCGGCCTGCCCCGCCCCCTCCTCCGCTGCCCCCGGCCCTGCGCCCGTTCACTCCCGCTAATGACTCTCCCTTAATGACTCTTCCTTAATGACTCTAATAACGACTCTCGGAGGATGCTGTGGCACCGGCGGGTGCCTAGCTGGGCGCCGCAGGAGCAGGCTCCGAACCGGCCTTCGGTGGGGGAAACCAAGGTGGTTAATTGCTCCAGAGAGGCTCCGCAATTAGCAGCCCGGCGGCAATACCCACGGTCATTAAGCGACGGGCCCTGCGGCAGAAGCTGGCCGGGCGCTGCGGGGTGAGCGGGCGCTCAGCGCTGGTTAATGCTCTCCCTCAAAAATATAAGCGGTTTGCAAGGCATGGAGCACGTTGGGATGGGGCCGGCACCGGAGGAGACCGGCGGGGGGGGAAACGGTGGGAAAGAATCGGCCCCCGGGGTTAAGTAGGGCCCAGGGCCCGGGCTGGGCTCTGCGGGGCGGGGGGCAGAGCAGCCTGAAGGGCTGCAGGTGGTCCCCGAAGGGCTGCAGGTGCTCCCCAAGGGGCTGCAGCTCGTCTCATGGACACACGGCAACTGGGGGACAAGGCTGCCGTCCGCAGTGCTCCATGGATGGAGATGCCCTAGGCCCATCGGTCACCCTTACGGATAGGCAGGATTGCTCCAAATCAATTCCCTGCGATGGCTCCCATTAAAAAGGAATGCTGTTCATTCAGGTACCAATTAAGCAGCTTCTGCTGTACTGTAAACTAGATAATTTATAGGCATGGGATGGTGGAGTTTTTTATGAAGAAAACAACAGCAGTACAGCTTTTCCAAAAATGAGGAGTAGATTCGTTTCTTAAATGAAGAGCAAACAGCCCTCCTGATTAGGAAAATGCCCTGCCAGCAGAACAGCCATGTGGCTCGGCTAATGTCAATAGCAAAGCTGTGACAATCCAGTGCCCTGCTGGGAGGACTGGCAAAATAAATATTAGGTCTCTTCCTATGCAAACCCCCGCAGGGAAATTTTTATTTCCTAGAACAACAACAAAGTCTACAAAAAACATTACACACCCCAGCATTTGCAGTTCTTGTCACCCTTGCCTCACACCAGCAAGTGGATTTAAACTTAAATAAACTTCCATAACCCACTAGATGGCATCTTCCAGCAGATTTCAGCGCCTGCTGCGAGAGCCAAATTATCAATGAAAGCATTTAATTTAGAGAACAGGTTACAGTTCCTAAGTCTAACTACATGTTAAGGCAGCTTGTACTTTCATTTTAATTATCGATGAGAATTTGTCACCAGCTGATTTCTTTACTAGAAATGTTGATGCTTCCATTGTTCCTCTGTGGGTGGAGAAGATACCGACCCGTGAAATCCCTTTGCTCCTGCCTTTAGAGCAAAACGTATTCCCTTTATCATCACTGAATCACCTCCGTCAGCGCAGAGACTTTGGTCGCTGTTGAATAATGCATAGCCACTAAAATTGTACAACAATAAAGCTATATATACATTATCTGGTACTGTGAGAATCTAGGCTGGAAAGCTACAATACCTCTGATTTAACACTGCAGTGCCATCATACTGCCATATGGACCCTTATAATAACATCCACATCCCCTTGCCTCTGCAAGAGCTCTTTGAAAAGTGGTTGTGAAATAGCAGGCGGTTTTGTAGGTATGCACATAGGATTACAGTCTGCCCTTGGCAGAACATCCCCATTTATATAAAGAAATGACAGGCACAAAGTTTGAGAGTTAATTAAAACAAAGCTACTAGCTGGCTTGACATATGTTTAAATTTAGGATTGTGAGCCTGCTTGCTAAATTAAATGTTTGCCTCATAAATTGACTTCAGCAGAGTTGCACAAGTTTTAACTGGGAACAGAATATGGCCAGTGCTGCAGGTAGATCAGAGCACCCTGAACGATCAAACCCTCTGAAGAGCCTTGTAGGAATTGAAGTCTGGCTGCTCCTCGGTGGTCACACTGGAAGTGGATGCTCCAGGTCTTTCCTTCCCCCTTTAAGACAGAGAGAATCCCGTTGGGGCTACCAAGTAAAACCATTTATACCCCATGAGCTGTCTCGGTCCCAAAGAAATGATGTGTTTCTTCTACTAAAGGTCCAGCATTTGTCCCTCTCCTCTTTCTCCTGAAGTGTTTTGGTGGAGATGGAGCTCTGATTTTGGCCTGTTGGATGCAATGCCTTGGGGATTAATTGGGTACACTCAAAATAAACATGGATTTGTGTTTCTGAGAAAGAAGAAAGCCTGTGGCTGTTAAGCCTCTAACTGTAAAGGGAAATGGTGCACCTGCCCAAGGCATCTTTTCAAAACAAATATAGGATAAATTAATAACAGCTCAATCCCTGTTTGGAAGCTCTTTTTGCTAGCGAGCTGGGTTGCCCGGTTTGCAGCTCGTGTGTTGAGATGCTGCAGGGCAGAGTGCAGCAAAAGTGGGTAGTGGCATGGTGAAGCCTTGGGTGAAGGATGAAGAGCAGGGGTGACCAGAGGGACTTGATCAGCAGATGCTGGGAGAGGGCAAGAGAGCACTGCAAAATGCTATGGGGAGTGGATGTGACAGGAGCTCCTGGGATAAAGCCCACAGATGGCATGACAGCATGGAAACGAGATGGCAAAGACATAGGGAATCAGTGCTCTCCTGCTTTCTGGTCTCCTCTGGCTGCAGCTCCTCAGGGCCAGGACTGACTTGTGTGAAGGGCCGGATTCTGACCTTGGGACTCCTGCAGGGGTGGGTAATGGAAAGCAGTGGGTCCTTTGCATCTCTGCAAGAGAGCTGAGCAGTTTTGGGATCCCCTCTCCTGATGAGTGGGCATGAGTGAGACAAGACCTGGCTTTCTGTGCCCCCAGCTGCTGTGCCAGCCTCATGGCATGGGTTAGAGGGAGAAAAAACTGCCAGAGGGATGGCATATCTGCCTCTAATACCAAGGGGGAAATGGGAACCAAAATACCATGCAAGAGCCTGTTAGTATTTTTTCCTTGGGTTCACGGATGCTGCACGTACATGTTGCCACTACGAGGCATGGAGTGGGTAACTCCGGTCCAGGTCTCCGTGTCCGCACTGTGCCCTGTGTCGGATGGCTGCAGCCATAGGGAAAGTCAGCTCCTCCACTTTCCTTCAGGTGGGTTTTTGGATAGAGGTTTTAATGCTGGGTGATGCTTTCTCTTTTCTGCAAATCTCGTTTTTAACCAGGGGGAGAAAAGAAAAAAAAAAATTTAAAAATGAATGAATCTCAGCCGTGGCTGTGTCACAACAGGACTTCTTTTTCCACAGCATTTCTTTATCCTTTCAGCTCAAATCTCATGTGAACAGAATTGATTTGCTGGGGGTTTTTCCCTCCTTTTTCTTTCCCGATAAAAGGCAATGCCTAGGAACCCACTCACCTGTTGGCAGGAGCGCAGCCCTCCTCTGCGGCTCAGCGGGGGGGTGCCTGCCAGCACAGGCCCCCGCAACGATCCTGCTGGGCTCCCCCAGAACCTGGAACTGCTTCCAGCCGGCACTCGAGATGCTGTGAAACAATGCAAATGCTTGAATATCTCACAGAAGTGAGGATGATTACAGGCTTTTAAAAAGAAATTGCAAGCCCTGGCACTGCAGGAGGGCATCCAACCCTCTCCCCATCCCTCCCAGGGATGGAGAGACAGCACCAACATCCATGAATCCTTGTCCCCTGGCTGGAAAGCAAGGTAGGGAGTTATCTGTGGCGTGACTGACCTGGGGATTTATCTGCATAGGACAGACATAAGCACAGCTTTTAGTAGAAAAATAAATAAAATAAAAATGCTGATATTCCCAGTGGATCCACCTGAGCAAGCAAAATCCCTGCGGTCAACACGGAAATCTGCCTGCATTTACTTTGGACAAACAGAGCCCAGCAGTGTGGGTCAGGAGAAGGTGGCTGAAGCTGGATGCTGAAGCTGGATGATGGTGGAGGATGCTCAGGGTCCTCCTTGGAAAGCAGTGCCATAGCCAGTGGTCACTCTGCCAGCCTGCTGCAAAGCAGAAGGAGCGACCGGGTCCGTCTGCAGCCTGGAGAGGTGCAAAAGCAACCAAGCTGTTGGAAGAGTTTCCCGGAGTGTAACACTCTCTTAACTCCCCTGGCCTTCAATCAGGTGGGTAATTTCACTGATCGCCTGCGGCAGGGGAAATTGCTGATGTCTCAGTTGAAGCACAGTCCTGGAGGACGAGGCGGTGATGGCTTGCTGGGAGGATAAACACTGGAACAGAGTGTGAAGCAAGGAGGGATGTGAGCCTCATGCATTCCACATTGCAAACAGTTGTACCAACATATCCAGAGATTTGCTTTGCATGGGAACGTGCTTTTCCCCAGGAGTAACCTGAATCCCTTGCCCACCTCTGGGCAAGGCTGCCCAACTGGCAGGACCATCAGTGGTTGAGGAGAAAAAGCCCTTGCTGCACTGAACAGTCCCTGCTCTCCTCTCCGGGCTTTGGTGGTCGGCGAGGACCCCAATTCTCCAGGCAAAGCCTTGCACAAAACCACGTCAGGCTGCTTTAGTTCAAGCACTGTTTTCCCAAAGCAGCCCTGATAGTTTGTGCTTAATTATCAGCGGGGCTCAGTTTGGGGATGAGGAGACTAGAGGGACTGTTCCTGGCCATCTACTCAAGTAACCTTATTTAAAAAAAAATGAAAACCGCAACTGTTGTTGCAGTCTTTCTGGCTGGAATAGGCAATGAGCCTTGTCTGCTCCCTCTGCTCTGAATTCCGAGCTGCTGCAATGAATCGGACTGATTCCAAGTCCGGAGGAGCCAGCCAGGCAGACTGCAGTCAAGATGTCCCCAAAACTCCCTGGCTCCCTCTTCTCTGAGCACACCGTGAATTTTGAGGCCAACGTTTTCTGCGCTTCTCGAGGGATTTGGAAGCTCACGCTCTAATAATTAAGGCAGCTTTGAACATCTTAGCCTTCAGCCTCACTTTTCTGACTGTTTCCCGTAGCAGCCGTTAGTGCTTGGACCAGGTTCCAGCTTTCAAAATGTGCTCACCATGGGCTCGCATGGTTTTAGCAAGGAGGAACTTAAAGCAGATTCTCCAATGAGAGCAACACAGAGCTGATTTCAAGGGAGGTTTGCAGCTTTCCTGTGAACATGAGTAGTTTGTGCATCACTGAGCTGAACCTGGAGGAGAGGTCTGCTCTTCTGCCAGCTTGCTGGATGCACTCTGGGATGAGAGGAGCATTGCTTGGGTCCGAGGTCTTCTTCAGGGTGGATCTGCAGTGGAACAAGAACACTTATGTGCTCAAGCTCTCCTTTAACAAGTTATTTGTTAAGTGTGATAAACTCTGCATACACCATTAAAACATAACCTTATGGAAAGGGGAAAGAAGGATAAAGATGCTTAACCCAGCACTAAAATATCTAGTGCTGAAGATAGCCAGGAGAAAGGGAAAAATAAATCTGGTTATGAGAAAATTTAAGTGAAATGCATAAAAACTTAACCGATATGGATAATATCATCTCAAGTTACTGCACTCAGCCCCACCAAGGGGAGAGGAGCAAGGGCTATAAAATGTAAATAGAGGAGAATCAAATTCAGAACAGATGTCAAGAAGCACCTTCCCAAGCGGAGAATCAAGAAAGCAGGGAATGACCTGCCAGGCAGGGCTGGAGCAGACACACCGGGGCTTTCCGAGGTGAGACATGTCCCTGGAGCACAAGCCTGGGGCTAAGCACAGAGCGAGATGTGCCAAATGGCCTCTGTGGGATCCAGCCCTGCCTTCTGCATCTGACGTAAAATCAGCTTTGGGATTTTTCATGCTGAAAAAAAAATGACTGCCATCAGTGAGGGGAGCCTGGGCAACCCTTCTCATGGGAACCTCCTGCTTCTTCAGCCCCATGGATTGAAGGTGTGAGATGTTCAGCCTTGGAGGGGATCCAAGCCACCCAGCAGGTGCCCTTGCCCGTCACCCATGGGGTGCCCACCCCGGGGGAGAAGGTGGCATTGCTGCCACCCGAGCAGTGAGCCAGCACAGGGGGTGTGCAGCGGGGGCTTCTCCCCAGGACATGAATCTCTCCACCTTCCCCATGAATCCTGCTGGAGCACGTCTTGCAGACGTTGATTCCTACCACTGCCGGATGAGCATTTGGCGGCTGAAGTGGCTGCTAGCAGGTGTCTCAAGTGCCCGACTGGAGGGCACGGCGCTGAGTCTGCCCTTGCTGAGCCGCTTTTCCAGCAGGGGGAAGGTTCTCCTTTCTTAAAATAGGTCCTCTCCAAGGGCTCTTGTGTTCAAGAGCCAGAAGGAAACCAGGTCCTTTGTCCTTTATTTTCCGTCTCTAAAAAGAAAGGCGGAAAAAGCAGCGTTTGAGAAGCAGAAAAGCAAGGCAGACGTGGTTTGGGATGGGACAAGAGGATGAGACTGGGAAGGCAGGTGCTTGCTGGTGTTGCGGTGCTGACCCGTGGTGATGCACCTGGAGAGCCGAGAGCTCGGTGCCACTGAGAGCTCGCTGCTCAGGCCGGCGGGATGAGTTGTGCCAGGTCAGGTCAGCACTTCTGCTGTGTCTCAAAGACATTGCCCTCTGCACCTCCAAGGAGCTTCACAGCTCCAGGCTGCTGTGTGGCTCCAGTCAGTGATGGAGTTGCTCAGCCACTTGGTGCATTTTCCCAGTTTTTTATCTTTTCAAGATGAACTCATAGCATAAAGCTGGAGGTTTGGATACCCTCCCATTTCCTTTCTCCTGTCTAGTGTCCCCAGGGTTCTTTCTATCAATATCACTGATTGCTTCAGAGGCTGCTAACACTTCTGGCCTCCGAAACACACAAAGACATTGTGTAAGGAATTGTACAGCTCCCCTTCCCTCAGCTGAACCTTGTAGTTCCACTGAAATCCCATTATTGTTTAATATATGGAAGTACATGTGGAGTATCCAGAGGTCAATGAAGAGGCAGTCGCCTCTCCAGAAGGCCCCGTCCTGACAGACAGACGCTCCTCTGGAGGTGTTTTTCCCTTCTTTGACTACAGAAGATGCTGCAGTGACTCACTTGGACCAGATGTTTGCACTTGGAGAGTTGAAGCTCAGCCTGCAGAATGCTGCCCTTGTCCTGAAGGTCCCAAATGTCCTTCTTCCTCCTCCCCCTGCAATCTGCAGTCCATCCCTCCAACCCTCCTCCTCCTCCTTCTTCTCCTCCTGCCCTGTGAGGCAGCCCAGCTAGTCAGGGGTCTCCTGGGGCAGCGAAGAACAACCTTAGGTGGCTGCTTGCGTGAGAGGCGGTAATTAACCTGGGACCATCAGGAAAACTCGCTGTGACAAGCTCTCAGTGCTGGCAATCTGCCTGCGCTCCACAGGCTCCTTCTGCAGGGAGGAGGACATGGAGGCACCAGCGTTGGGCTGGGGTGGGGGTAGGAAGGGAGAAGAGATGATGCATCCTTTGGGGGAAGGCTGGGAAGCAAAACTCCGTGCGTCCCATACTTGTGTTGCTTAGAAGATGAGTCTGCAGGGCTGACACGAGACACCAGAGACATCCCAGGCTACGGTTGTCATATCACATCGCTGTTGCTATTGCTGAGGATTCGTAATTGAGCAGCCCCATGGTTAATTTGTAATTCAGCAGCCCAAAGGACCCCATGGTTAAGACATTAGCCTATTGAGCAAGGCGCTGTACAGAGGTTTCTGCTTTATTCCCAGGGCATGCAGCAGGATGAAAGATAACTGGCAGCTTCTTCGAGCGTGCTAATAAACATCATCTTGCAGTACATAGCACTGCAAGACAAAGCACTTCCCATGGGGTTCCCCCAGACTCTTCCTCCTGGGAAACACACCTAAAAGCTTCAGAGGAGTCAGGAAAATTCATCCTCCCAGGGAGACCTGAGGCTGAGCCCTCTCCGTATCATGGAGAGGCACCAGAGGGGAAAGAATAGCCACAAAAGTCCCCGAAAAAAGTCTCGAGCTGTGTGGTCACCATCACAGCGGGCCAGGGTCAGAAGGGTGGTATCAGGGTTTTTTTACCTATTACCAAGGTAGAGGCAAAGGGAAGGCGTTCGTGGTCTGCTGTGCCCCAGCATGCCCAGCTGCAGGTCTGGTGCTTGCTTGCGTAATTTGTTGGAAACTTGAAAAAAAAAAGGTCAGTTCTGGGAGTCCCAGATTTCAGCCTGCAGCTGACACATGGGTTTGCCCAGGAGAGCGAGCGAGGGAAGAACCGGGTGAACCAGAGTTCAGACAGCAGCGTTTTGCTTTGCTGCTGGGCTGTCCGAGGAGAGAAGAATTGCTGTGATTTATCAAGGTTCGAGAGCCGCCCTGGGTCCCCGCCAGCTCCCAGCAGAGCCCAGCACTGCTCACTCTCGCTGATGCAGAGCCGGAGAGATCTGCTCTTTCTTCCTCTGGAGGGTGTTTTACCTGCTGCTGACAAAGCAGGACCTCACAAACACACAGTAAATGTGTCCAGCACTGGAGAAGAGATGCTCTCAGCTGAGAAATCACATTTCCCTGCTCCTCGCGCAGGGATTACAGCAACATGGACTATCCTATGGACTTACATGGGCTGTTTCTCCAGCCACCGTCATGTCCAGCTCCCTATTCCCTCCCAGAAATAAGTAAAGACAGACCGAGAAAGAGCAGCGCGACTGCAAATCTTGCTAGAGAGCTGTGTCAGAGCCGCTTGCTCTTGTAACTGTGTCTAACAGGGTATGCCATAAGCCTGATGAATCTCCGTCATGAACCCATGTGTGCGTTCTGGCTGAATACGTCGTCCTCCAGCACCCTGAAGGCAGCTGACAAATAACCAACTTAGGACGACACCAGATCGGTTGGCAGCGGGTCTGCCAGCTCCTGGCACGGCGGCTGCCGGGGTGGGCAAGCCCTCCCCACGCTACCCGGCTCCCTGTGGGACCCCGTCCCTCCCCGGACTGGGATGGGGCCGGTCCCTGCCACCAGCATCAGGGACCGTGTAGTAAAGGCTGCCCGCTTGCACGTTCCTGGAAATGCTGACTGTCGGAGTAACTAACTACCAGAGCGACGGTAATGGACCGCAGCGGGGAATAATGATGGAAATGAGTCGGAGAGGAGGGAGAGATGTGGGAGAGAGGGGCCACCCCAGAGGACCATGCATGAGGTGTGCATCTCTGGCAATGCATCAGTTCTTGAAAGAAAAATACGGTGACCACAGAACTGGTTGGAAATGCTTCAACAGAACATTACGGTTTTTTCCCCTCAGAGATTGCCAATTTGTCAAATCCCAGTCATTTTGCACAAGCAGATTTCAAGGACGCTGTGATTTCAAGGTGCCCCAGCTCTCCCCCCAGCTCTGAGCCTGGCAGACCTCAGACCTCACGTATGGGCTCAATATGTGAGCTGTTCCTATGGGAAGGAGGGGATGGCAAAGTAAATATGATAAACTGAAGCTGCAAAACTGTTGTTGAGAGCTGAGTACAGGGCCAGGAGGCATTCCTGGTGTCACACAACTGATGTGTTCAAGATGCACTGATGCACTGATGCACCCCCAGACCCACAACCACCTCTGCCCCGCGAGATGCTTTGGGGGAAGCACTCAATTATTTTACTGTTGCTGTTCTCTGTTTGCTTTCCAGCATCACCCATGTGCTCTGCTGCAAATGGGGCAGAGAGCGGGAGACGTTGGCTGTCTGGTTACAGCAGGCTCTGTCTGACCTCTGGCTGGGGACCACGGGGACTCTCGGTACAGAACGCCACCCCTGCCTATGACATTTTCCCCTGAGTAGCACAGATTCCAGGTTGAACCATCATGCCAAAGATGGCTTTTGAGCTTGCTAAACCCACACACCTTCCCATCCCTCCTGCCTGCTGGAAAAATCATCCACCCAACCATGGGGTCCAATGTTGGCGGAGGACAGGACACCCCAGGGCACAGGCAGATGGCACAGAAAGCAGCTTTTTTGCTAACGTAGAGCCTTTGGTAGCATCTCTAGGAGCATCTCCACCATCCCAGGTGCAGCAATGTAAATGGTTGCTTGAGGGTTTCCCAGCCCCAGGCTGACATGTGGCAGAGCCCGGGGAATCAGTGAACTTCTTGCCCAGCTGAGACAGCCAGCCTGGCTGTTAGCTGGGAGGGCTGGAGCTTGTTTCCCCAAATCAAATGCCCTGCAGCAGTGTAGTTCTGCTAGAAGCGATGTTTCTCACCATGTTGTAGGACTGATCCTTTACTTCCACTTCCTAAATTTGTGCCTCTTGGTGCCTGGCTTTAGGTAAACACAGAGATGTGTGGCTGCTGGGCTTCGTGTGCTGCCCTTGAGCTGGTCCCATCTCAGAGGCGAAGGCAGATGGAGGGGCAGGGAGAACCTGGGGGGAGCCTGAGGGGGAACCCAAAGGGCTACGCTGAACTTGCAGAGTACAGATGGTACCGTATCTGGGCGAGGTGTGATAACTGGAGACCACCTGGGGCTTTGCAAGCTAAAGAGAGCCCAGGCTACCCCCTCTGCTGAAGAAGAAATCAATAGGCTGATTTGTGGTACCCGAATGAGAGCTCTGCTGGGAAGACACAGATTGTAGGGCTGGCAGAGGCTTTGTCAGGAGGAAGCAAGGGGGGACTGGGCTTGGAAGGGAAGAGTCAGGCATAAATAGTCCCAACCATTCAAACCAAATAGCCCTGAGAGAAACTGAGACGTAAGAGAGAGATGGCATCATCTGACGTGCGGGAAAACGTTCAAAGGAGCAGATTCCTCTTTTACGCTCCAAACAAGCCTTCTGCTCTGCACTTAGGTACAGTCTCATCAGCACGGGGCAAGTCAGAAGAAATCTGTATGCTGGTGGATGGATGGTGTGGCCCTCAAGCCACTTACAGGCAGGCTTCAGGGACTCCTGGTGCCTGTGCTTGCTAGTGGGGATATAAGCTGTGTATTTAATACATGCATCCTAACCGGGCTTTTTTTATGGACCTGAAATAAGTGTGCTAATGGCTTTCTCCTGCCTGTCTTTGAGGGCTCTTGAGGCACTTTACCAAAGGGAAATTACATCTTTTCCATTTCTACATGGTGTCAAGGGACTCGCTAACCCCTGTGCAGCCGTTCAGTGGCAGATGGGCTGAGAAGGAGCTGCGGTGCCTGGTCCCTGGGCTCCCCACGCAGAACCCAAGGGGGATGGCCACAGCTGATCCTACAGCAGGTACCGTGCCCCAGCCCGGGGCTGCTGGGCTGCCACTGTGTGAGCCCCGCGGACTCTGTAAGTCCCTGAAACTCAGGGGAGTGACTTCAGGGGGGATGCTGAGAGGAGGTAGATAATGCTGAACAAGAGGAAAGAAGTTAAAACAATAAAAAAGCACCTGACAACATTCCTTTGAACGTCCCCAGACATAAACCCTCTGTTCTGCAGGCACATGCCTGTCTCTCATCAGCTTGCAATGGTTTGTTCTTCTGTACATTTTAGTTATGTGGATGAAGAGAAAAGAAATGTCATGGCAGAGAAGAAGAAAGATAGAAGAAGACTACAAAGAACTGTGAGCTGCCAGTGTGTTTTGAGTTGCTTTATTCTGAATCAATATTGAACTGAAGAGGAATTATAAATCTAGCAGATTGCAGCTGAAGCAATGCCAGGGCGTCTGTTTCCAGATATTCTATTTTTTTTTACTGGCTAGAGCAGCTGTTTTTACAAGAATCCACAGTAAAAGAGTTATTAAAACAAAGGGGGGAAAGAAATAACAATAAACAGGAGATATATAGCAGACAAGGAGTAGCAGAGACGTGGGGCTGGGAAATAAATGGAAGAGAGGAGGAAGAACCCAACAGCCAACAGTTTGTAACCAGCATCAGGCGCTACAAAATCTGGAAGATATTTGTTTTACAAGACAGTGATCCCCAGCGCCAGGATTGTGCTCGGTGATTTATGGCGCCTGGCAGCTTTTGCAGAGGTTGAACTAAGAGCAACAGAGATAGAAAAGTGGAAATCACCCTGAGCACTTGCCTGTTGTTTCCTAATGGGAGGAGATTTATTAGTAGGAAGCTGATGGGGCTGGCTGGGAGTACTTGGAGGCAGACTCCCAGCTCCGTTGCTCCCCGTTTCTAGGATCAAATTAACGTTTGATGAAATTCAGATTGTAATTAAGGCAACAGGCGCATAACCGAGGGTATTCGTGGCGCTTAAGGCCTCACTGCGCTTCAGCTGAGGTGATGTAATCGGCACAAGCGTGCTCATGGCCTGGCCTAGGATGAAATAACATGTTAGATTAAAGCACTGTGAGGTCATGAAGCTTGTTATCACGGCCCCGGCTGGCCACCACAGCTCACTGGGAAGGCGTGAACCTCCTCAGCCCGGCCAAGCCCATCAGCACTGGCCATGGGGCCAGGACGGTGCTGGGGTGCCCAGTCTGTTCATGGGTCTCCAGAGAGCCATGCAGCCTTTGCTTTCCCAAAACCTTTATGCAATGTAACAGATTTCTGTAGAAACTATTCTAAGATAGATAAAATTAACCAAAACCTGGTGTGTCTTTCCCTACACACCACCCTTTCACAGTCTCTAGCTCTCCAAAGGGTGGCTCACAAACCTTGAAAAGCCTCTTTACAGTGACATTTTGCAGGATTTACCCTGGTGCCCCTCTAGCTAAATGGTGCCTGGTGTTTGGGAGCTCCATCCTCGCGCGGGGCAGATTGGCACCTGCTTCCCCCTGCCTGCGTTCTGCTAGCTCGGGGCTTTGCAAAGCCCTAGAAATGCCTTGAGCAGGGAAGGACCTGTCTAATGCTGCATCCCATTCTTGCTCAGTCTCTGCTGTGTTTAGGTGCTGTATCGAAGCATGCCCTGTGCTATGTGCTTGTCTTGAAATCAAGCAAAGACCCCTTTTCCAAGAGTAGCTTCTCTCCGCAAGCAGGGGCTCATATTCCTCTCGTTACTTTACTAGCACTAATCACCATGGTTTGCAGAATTGAGGAGAAGGTTTTGACTCATATCTGAAGTCACTCAGAAGCCAGAAAAGAAAATCAGCTGTCAATAATCCATCGTGCTTAACTTTCAGTACCGGGAAGGACCCTTGCATTTGCAAACAGCACTTACTCGAGAAAAGCAGGGGGGATGCGGGAGGCAGCACCCGCTGCAGCCGACACAAAGCTGCCTGCTTGAGTTGTTGTGGATTTGGCCTTGTGTTTGCTTTGGGTTTATTGATTCATTTTGTGACAATGCACTGTAAATAGATTTATCCTTACAGTTATAATTGAGCCAATGACATCTTGGGAAGTGGAGACTGAAAGAAAGCTGAATAGAAACCAATCCCGAAAGAAGACACTCATGGAATTAATACATCTCCTAGATGGTGGGAAAACGGAATGAAAGTTTCTCTCTCTGTACACTGCACTGGGCATGGCCCTGCACGCATGGATCCAGCCCTGCCCTCCTTTGGGGCCAGCTCCGCTTGCCCACGGGAAACCCCACTTGTGCCCACAGCCACAGCCCCTGCTGAGACCCCACGCTGAGTGCTCCGGTGCATCCCTGGAGGGTGCCTTAAGCCCCGTCCCTCCTTCCCTGTGGTGATGCCCTGTCTCAAAACCTGATTTTTAATGTCTTTTTAACCTCAGCCCTCTCTATGAAATGAGGAGAAGCAGAATTCTTTTCTTTCCCCTTTTTCTCTAGCTTGTGTCTTTAATTGCTGAATCTTCCACCTCTTCTAAAGCAGCTGAGGAGCGCGGAGAGCAATGGCCTTCCAGACACTGCTGCAGCTCCAGGATGCGACCCAAAGAGAAATTATTTGTGGAAATTTGCAGTCAGCTCACAGATAGCTGCTGAGCAGGAAGGCGGCAATCTTCTCCTAATCCACAATTTGATGCAGATTATTCATATGGTGCTGCTGAAGAGTTAATATACTTGGCTGGGACAGAGTAGAAATGATGCCTACTTAATACGACAGAAAATAAATAGAATCTGCTTTCGAAGGATGCATTGACCGAGCTGTCATGCCTGATGCCGGGGAGACAAGTGTCTACAAGCTTCAGCTTAATGTGGCGTGGAAATGTATTGGGTTGTATTTATGCCCATATACAATACTTAACCGGCTATTGTGCTGATTAAATATTTAATTGGCTGTCTGTGAGGAGAAATGCACCATTAGTCTATAGGGAATTATACTGTTCCTTGTGCCTGCTCTTAAATAAAATGTGTAATTCGTTGTCACTTAAGCATAATGTTAAGTGCCCGTTAAGGAGATGTTTTCAAGGGAAATAAATACAAAACTTGCCTGCTGGCATTGCCCAGGTGGACACCCACGAGCCTCAGGGTGGTCACAGCTCTTGGGGGTGTCCTGGAGCTCAGGGGACAGCGGGGGTGCTCAGCCTGTCCCCTGCATGTCACTGCCGACCAGGGCACAGAGCCAGGGAAGGGCCTTTGGGGTTCTTGCACTGCTGAGTGGCTTTTGGAGGTGCTGGTCGAGGCAGGCAGTGATTTCAACCCCTTTTCCCCTGGTCTTTCACAGTACGGCTCGTCCAGGCGCTGTGGGGAGAGGGAAATGCAGAAAGCCCAACGGGATGCTCCTAAAACACAGCTCCTTGCTGCAGCCAGGCGAAGGGAGTGGGCTCGGTCGGTGACCTTCACTGGAGTTTCTTTGCCTGGTTTTGTTTGGGAATCTGAATTCAATGGGGGGAAGAGGAGGCAGAAAGAGGAAGGGAGGAAGGCTTATGAAAGCAACTGTTTCCTCCCTTCCCCAGGGCTACCCTGGGGTACGGCAAAAGCAAAGTACGCAGAGTAGTGCTCATTTACCTTGCAGACTGCACTGTGCTGAACACCTGCAAGAGAAAAACTGCAAATGTGCTGAGTTTTATTCCTTAACATTAGAATTTAATGAAACCCCCAGACCTCGTGATGCAAAAGCTAGTGGAATTTTATTGGAAAAACTCCCTGCTCTTAGAGCACAGCATCACGCTGATGGTTTGCAGCAGCACATACCCTGACGGCTGCACAGCCTCTGCCGGCTGTGCAGGCAGAGAGTCCCCCCGCCACGGGCAGACATGGCTCTTTGATTCATCCCAGCAATGAAGCTGCCATCTCTGTTGAATAACTGATCCTTCAGCAGCATAACTCTTTTTCTATTGACAATTTGGCAGCCTTTGCCAACTGGCTCCCTCTCTTCAGCAGATTTTCATGCCCATGCACACGTGCCTGCTGCAGAAGCAGCTCCAGGGCAGCATCCCGACTTGCAGAGAGGTGCCCGCTCTGTTTGCTGCTTCAAAAGTGCTGGCTGACTATTGGGATTCAATAGAAAAACCTGATATTCTGAATAATGCAGCTTCATCTGCATCCTTAGAGCTGAATCTGGGCTGAACCATCTGATAAGTGCGGCTCTCTGCTGCTCTCCCACGCTCCCTGCACTCAGGGGGGTTTTACCCTACAACAAATGGTCCCGACCTCCAAAGCTCCTCTTAACAGGGTCAACCTGAAGACACAACTGTCCTGGGATAGATAATAAGGAAAGCCCTGCCAGGACTGGTATAGTGATGGCATGGTGTTAATTTTAGCCAGGATTCATGTCCTTGTTAGATGTGGGCAAAGCAAATTAACGTTCCCCTGGCTGGCATGGACAGCTCGGCTTTCCTGGCATCACATGTGGTGGCTTCATGCCTGCAATGTGCTGTGATGTCCTCAAGCAGGGGCAGCTCCCATCAAAAACCCCTGCAGCTTTACCACCCTGTCTGCTTGGCTGTCTCCTCTTGGCCTGTGCTGGAGCTGGGAACTCTTCAGGGTGTTCAGCCTTGAAACCTGGGTGGAAAGGAGTTGGCTCAGTCCTGGGAAATTCCCTGGGGACAGCAAGGTGGTGACATTGGTCATGCAGGACCAAGAGTCAGAGTTGCATGCAGCAAGGTCCATCCTCCCAGTGTTGGCTGGGAAAGCTGCTCCGCTGTGAGGGAAGGGGAATATTTAAGTGCCAGCAGCCAGGGCTGCCTCTGTCCTCTCCTCTGCTCCACCCCAGTGGCAGGGGACAGTGGGACCACGGGTCACACATGGGACTGGGGCAAGCTCAGCCTGTGCTGCCCCATGGACACTGCCTGAATCTGGGGCAGCGACGGTCCGCAGGGAAGCTGGGGCTTCCTGGGTTGCTCCACTCAACACCGACCAGCAAAAAGCCGGAAAATCCAACCTGGTTTTGCTGCAAACAGCTCCAGGACAAGGGACACAGCTGGGAATGAGGGGTGCACCTCGTGGTGTCTTTGAGCGTCTGAGTCCCCAGTAGCCGTGGTGGGAAGTGAGGAGCAGAGGGAGGGTTCTGCCCTCCGCTTCCAATGGTGTCACCCACTGCCAGCACCCCCATCCCCCCCCCTCTGCTCCCCTCCTGGTGCACTGTGAGCTGTGACACCGAGTCAGAGCCGCCACCAGCCCCATGGGGACACGTGCTGCCATGGCTGGGACCTTCGGGGAGATGTCAGCACGGCTCCCCAGAAGTATCGCTCAGCTCTGAAATACCCCGACACGAGCCGGGTCCCCCCTCCCCAGGCTCCGGGACCTCACGGGAGGCAGAGGCGGATGCAGATTGCCTTAGTCAGGTTGGTTGGATTTTCTTTCTTTTTTCCCCTTTTTTCTTTTTTTTGCTGGCTTTCACACCTCCCCTCACACTCTATTTTTGATCAACTGAGTCAACCCTGGGTTTGGCGCTCAGGGAATGGAAAGGTGATCCCGCTCTGTCAGCGGGGCACAGCCCACGCACCTCCCCTCTGCACCGCTCCCTGGCACACCCTGGCTCTGCACCGGCAGCTCCCCGCCACAAGCAGAACCACTCCAATGCATTTTTGCCTCTGTGAAGGTGGGGGTTAAAGGGTTGAGCATCTGAAAGCCCCAGTGTGGAGCTGCACCAAACCTTGGGAGATGCAGAAGAGCATGGGGTGGGCATCCTACCAGCTCTGCAGACCCCAGCCCTAAAACTTGGACACCAGTGGGACATCAGCTGCTCTGGGCAACAGAAAAGGGCTAAGGGGGGTAAGGGTCTGGGGAAAGACTTTGGGGGGAGATGACATGGGGTCAGAAGCCCCTTCCCAGTCCACAGACACATCTGGGTGAGCAGCTCCCAGGGGCTGCATGCCTGTGTCAGCCCCTCCAGGTGCCTGAGGTATGGCTGGCTTTCATGTCCTTGCTCCGAGCTTGGTGGTTTGAGCCATGCAGGATGTGTGTGGGTCCAATTCTGGGCTTTGCTCGGCCACCAGCAGTGGGCTCGGCAGGACCCCATCAACCCTGTCACGGGGCTGAGCCCATCCCTTGCACCCTGGGGAGAGGGGGAGAGTAGAGGCATGGGGTTTTAGCTTTTCTTTAGAAAATTAATCACACTTTAATTACTGTGAAACCTGGAGACATGGCAAAGGATTAAGTGGATTATCTTCAAAGTAATCTGTTATCAAATATTTATCCTTCTGGGAAGGGAGATGCAGCCTGAGAGATTCTGTGTTATCTGTGCTGCCTGCCAAGGACGTGCCGTGTCCTTTCTGCCTCCCCTTGCCCCTATCCCCCCGGCTCAAAATGCAGAATGAGGTCCTTTGTCCCCTGGGGCCAGTGGCTTCGAAGCCACCGGCTTCTGTGCCCCTGCAAGCCCATGACACTGCAGGAGGGGAGATACTGGTGCCTTACTGGTGGTCTCTGGTCTGCAAGGTGACACAGCGGGAAGAGCCAGCATCGCTCACCAGCTCTGGCAGTGGGATGGATGCTCCCGGCCCCGCTCCCTGCCAGCGCCTGGCTGCTGCCTGCATCCACAGCGGCGGGGAAGGGGCCAGGGGGCTGCGGTGGGCAGCAGCTCCATCGCTGCCAGAGGAGCCAGCGAGATGCGTGGTAAATCGGATTCAGCCTGAGCTCTTTATCCATTTGGCAGACTGTGGTTTTAGTGCTTGGATGCTTCATTAACTAATAATAATGAGTCATCGTATTTGCCTCCTGGGCATTGTAAATGATCCAGTGTCAGGAGATGCCATGAGGACATGGAATCGCAATGAGTCTGAAACGGACTGAGCCTCGGAGCGCAGATAAAACCAACACAGATGTACCTCTGTGCTCCCCGCCTGGGGACGTGGTCTCCAGGGAGGGGACGACCATGCGGGGATGTGGCCTTGCAGGGGCTCGCAGCCACTCGGGCTCGTGGCACCAGGGTGCTCCCGCATGTGCTGGGACCTCTGCGATGTTTCCCTCTTCTCTGCTCACGTGCCTTGAACAGAAGCTATTCTCTCCATTCCCTTCCCATCGATAAAGGGACTTTTCTAGCCTGCATGCCCTGCAGCAGCTCCCGCAGGCCCCCTCTGGTGCTCCACCTCAAGGTGATGCGCCAGCTTCATTGGGACCAGCCGGTGTAGCACACCTTTGTATTTTCCTGTAAGGATAATTCCTCCTCTGGAGCGAAAGCGGAGTGATGTGCAGCATGCCAGAAATGCACAGTCCCTGGTAAACCCCCTGCCCATGGAGGAGGTGAGTGAACGATGCCCACCTGGTGCCCACCAGCACCCTGTGCACCTCCACGCTGTGCTGAGTGTGGGGGAGCAGCCCAGCTACAGGATTAGCTTTCTGGGACGATTACCAGATGTGCGTGGCGCTGGACATGACACAGATGAGCCTCGTCCGCGGGTCTGTCATTTGGCTGGGTGTGTGCTGGCGGGTCAGGGAGAGGGGCTCCTCCTGGACAGACATCCTCTGCCACTAGTGTCACAGCCCTCATCCCTGCAGACAGCACCCATTTGCACCCCAGCTCCCCATGCAGAGAGGGAGCACTCCCCTCCGGCCCCCCAAATCCTCCTGTGCACCCCAGCAAGTGCGGGGAAGCATCCTTCTGGCCTCCATAAACACGCGGCCCCTTCCCCTGGGACAGGCGCCTGCAGTATTTAGTTTGCCTCCAAAATCTGACCCCAAGAAGCTACTGATTAAACCAAAGGGGAAAAAAGAAAACAAGGTGAAAGCAATAAGGGAATAATGAAAAAAAGAAAAAGGGGGAAACAAGCTGGTGGGCTGACTGTGCAAAGAGCAGGAGCCGAGCTGAGGTCATTTCGGCTCACACGTCGTCAGGGGGGACAGCCAGCGTACCTCCTGCCGGGTGAGGCAGCTGCCAAGGGTCGTCTTCTGCCTCAGTTAACATGGGAAACTCCGACCATTTAAGAGCTTATGGGCTGGCAGAGCAGCGGTCCCTGTGCGTGTCACCACGTGCATGCCACAGCCGCAGGTTGCCAGCGGGGCCAGGAGCCCGGGTGAGCCGGAGCTGTGCAGGGCGAGGGTCCCTGCCATGCTGTGAGCTGCTCGTAGCCCATATTTCATCCCAGCCGCGTGCCCTTTGCTAACAGCCATTGCATGAGTTTTGGGGGACCAGGACGCCCTCCAGTTCAGAGCTGGGGCCCCACAAAGCATGTGCTGGTGCAGCGCATGGTCACCTCTGCTAACCCGACTCATCACCCCATCACGGACCGAACCAGTTTGTTTGACAAGACATTGTTTTCCATAAACCACGTGGACTGGCGTTAATTAGATTTCTATCCTTTAATTCTTTATTAATTGAATCTTACACCAGCTTCTCTTTTATTTTGCCTAGGATTAAAGCCAGGCTGAGCAGGCAGCACCGATCTGGGTCATCCCACATCCCCTCTCCAGGAGCCGACTCACCTTTACCCCCCGCTTTACCTCCTGCAGCATCCTCGGCTCCGGGCTTTGCTCCAGGAACCGTGATCGCGGCTCGGGCAGGGCATGGAGCCGAGGCACCCCGGCCTACCACTTCTCCAGTGTTTATTCCTGGCAGATGATATTTAATAAGGCCACATCATTAATGATCTAGAAAGCGCTTCAGCAGCCCAACATGAGACAAATATAGCTGCCTGCTCATTTCCAAATACCAAACAGAAATATTTGCTGCCTGTTTCTGCCTGTTATGTATCATCATTAGCAATGTTGCCATCTCTATTAAGCATTTGTCTGTAATAATGCAAAGATAATTTTAAACACTCATTTCTTACTGCCCTTAGCCCTTCTAGGCATGGTTTTTCCCTGGCATTTTCATGTTGTTTTTTGCATTCTTAACATTTCACATCTTCCATAACATAACAACTGCTATGTAGTTTTTCTTGGCTATATATACATTTTCCCATTGTAATTGCTGCTTTCATTTCACCACCGAACCACAAGAGCTTTAATCGTTTCGTTCTCTGACTCTGTAGCCCGGCTTTGTGGTCCCTCTGTTTGACTCCAAAAGCTCCCTCCTAATTCCCTGCCATATATTTTTCCATCTGATTTTCTCCCCTCGCAGCCAGCCGCAGCGTACGAGCCTTCCCAGGGATGCGATGGCTGTTTACACATTCTCCTCTCTCTCGCTCCAGGCAGGTTTATTCCCCACCATAGCAACAAGGTCTGCTGCAGGGAGGCACCCCGCTGCGCCCGAGCCCCGGTTCAGAGGGGGCTCCTCCGGCCACGTAGCCCCCTGACCCCCCCATACTGTGACTCAGTTTCCCTTCCCGAGGGCGCACGTTACACAACATCCTACCTTTGCTTGGCTGTGGGAGGTGAAGCAGCAAGAAAACTCCCACTGCGCTGCTGGAGGTGGGAAAAATAGGGAAGAGGGAGAATGTGTCAGCACGGTTTCTCCGAGCAGCAGCGTGAAGACACTCGTGTGACTCCGGTTGTATTTTCTCCCGCGTGCAGATGCTCCGCAGCCTACCTGCGACCCTGCATGGGGTGGGATGCTGCTGGCACAGATGGGCCGTGGGCTCCTGGTCCCTGTGAGGGGAGGCAGAAACTGTTGCAGGGAGTCAAAAGCAGGCAGAGACGTGGAGGAAACACCCCGTGGGACCTCGTGTCTGCTGCAGATGCTGCCTGTGTTGCACCCAGGAGATGTCCAGCTGGGAAAGGGGATGGTGCTGCTCTGCTGGGGCTGGGGCAGATGTGTCAGGGTGTGTGACAGTGATGGACATGGTGTTGTCGCACAGGGTCCCCATGGTGGGAGCCCTGTATCGTCTCTCCTCCTACAGAGATGCCCCAGAATGTGCTGGCTGCTCCATCGTGTTTCATCGCCCAGAGCCCTGCTGTGGACAGGAATCCCTTCGCCAGGACTGGCACATGGCAGTCCGAGTGCTCACTCATGCCTCTCACTGCCACGATGCATCCACAGGCCAGCCCTGCAAAACTCCCCCCGGGGCCGGGGGGCTGCCACTGTGCTTTAAAGCCCTTCCAGAGCTCCCCAAACCAATGTGGAGGTTGAGGCAAAAATACCAGCTGGGCAGGGGGATGGGGAAATGGGAATGTCTGTGGGCTGGCAGAGCTGGCTGTGTCCCTCGCAGAGCTGCATCCAGAGAGGTGCCAGGATTAAATGCCCTGAACACAGCCCTGTGGCAGGGCAGATTTGCATCCTCCATGTGCCAGCCATACTGTCGCATCTCCCCCAAAAGCCCTGCTGCAGCTGGCAGTGGCGGCCGGCTCTCCTGCCTTCTCCTGAGCCTGCCATTCAAGCAGAGAAAATGAATTTCAACGGGCAGAGCATCACGCATGCATCCCTCCCCACCTGCGCTCATTACCTGGGCTGATCTCCCAACCCCACCTCCCGCTGCGCTAATTAAAACACAGTGCCCCAAAACTTGGGTTTTTGCATTTGCCATGTGAACCTGAGGACGTCTGCTCAGTTTAGCTGGTGACCGTGGCTCCGGCAGCCCTGGGGCTGTGGCCAGTTGGGACCAATTTACCGATCAAGAAGGAAGTGAGTTTTGAGGCCATGGCGGTGTGGCAAGGGAGCGGGTCCCGTGGGATGGACCTGGCGAGTCGGAGCTAATTGCTCATGAAGCGCCTGCGCCCCTGGCATTGCCCCGGGGCCAGTTTCGGGGCTCGCTGCTGGAATCTCCGTCTTTGAAATGACCGTTTCCACCCATCTGCTGAGCAGGGGCTTATATCTGCCTCCCCCCAATGATGAGAGGGAAAGAAATCTCCAGGCAATGAGTTATTGCTGCTTCGAACCTCCCTCTCTGACACAGTGGGTACTTGCACAGCTCACCAGCCCTTTTGCTCTCCCTCCCCTTGCCCTTCATCGCTGGTGTCGGTGCGGGGGAACAGCCTTTTCTTATTAAATGGGCTGCGACCTGTGAGCCCTGCGCCGGGTAATTGGCAGCAGAAGATGCCGCGCAAGAACAATTGAAGGAATCAGCTTAGGGATAAAAGTCAAGACGGAGGAATTGATCCCAGCAGAAGCTGGTCCTGCCTCTGGGATGTTTCCTTGTGTGTGGATTAAAGGAGAAAAAAGGTTGATTAAGGCCCCTGTACCTCTAGCTGGAGGCATTTACACCCCTGCAGAGTGCTTGTGCTGGTGCTTGAGCAGCCCTTTGGGGAGGCAGGAGAGGGAAGACCCGTGTGGGATGAAGTTTTTTGGGAACAGAGGAGCCGATGGGGCTGGGCTCTCCAAAAGCAGCATCCACAATCGCCAGGGAGAGGGCCCAGCACTGCCCCGATGAAGCGAGGCACAGCATCTTGTCTCCACTCTCAGACCCAAACGAAACAGATCATGAGTTTCTATGTTTTAATCACATTTTCTGTGATCTCAGTATTTGCCTTTGGGTTTCTGAGCTTTCGGGCTTGTTTGCATCATGATTTCCAGGCCTTCTCCGCAAGTGTGAAATCTAGAGAGGTGCTCCCTTCTGAAGGAGTGAGCACCGGGGATAACCTGGTGGAGGAAGGCAGCAAATACCACAAGGCTGGTGAGAATTAGTAATTTCACAAAATACGACTTGTGAGCAAATTCACTGCTGGAAGCCGGCTGCAGCTTGCCCTGAGGCAGCTGCCTGCACAGCCTGCCTGCTGCCCAGCACGGGGGAGCACACACACATATACAAGCACGCTTGGGTGAAGCAGGACGTGGATTTGGAGTCCCATTTGGGCACTGCAGGAGCTGGCTGCCGAAATGTTGCAAAGTCAGCCCAGTAAAGAACCTCTCCCCAGCCAAACCCCAGCAGTGCCTGCCTTGATGCTGTGGGTTTTTCACCAACAAAACCCCGTCATTAAGCTCCTGCCCCATACAGGGTGTTGCAGGTTTGGGTTGATGATCCCATGGCAATCAGGAGGAGCCTCGTAAGCACACAACCGTCCATCTGTCCCCTGAGACCGCATTAGACTTGCTTACTCGCAGCCAAGTGAGTGGATCAAAAGGAAAATATCAAGCTGCAATGATGGATTGGCTGGGACTTGAATTTGTGTCACTGCACCCCTTTCCAGTGGACAGGACTTCCTGAATTGGGGAAAAGCTACAGCGGGATGGGGTGTCCCAGAGCAGGACCCCACTTTGCCCCTGAGGCGAAGGTGGGAGAGCTGGTCCCTGGGCACACAGACACTGTTGTGGTGCCAGGAATAGGGTCCACGTCTCTGTGAGGGACAGAGCATCCTTCAAAATGGCAAAATATCATCCAGGCTCCAAAGCGGGCGGCCCCCATGGCAGTCACGGGGCGGGTGGATGCGCAGGGCATGGGAGC
This sequence comes from Balaeniceps rex, assembly GCA_013401315.1. Lineage (NCBI taxonomy): Eukaryota > Metazoa > Chordata > Aves > Pelecaniformes > Balaenicipitidae > Balaeniceps > Balaeniceps rex. The sequence goes on from VYZW01050149.1 coordinate 60,610, forward strand.
TCGGGGCCAGGTGGGGGAAAGGAGCAGAAGAGGGAATCGAGGCCCTAAAATGAAGCAGAAACACAAAGGAAAATTTTTCTTCCATCATTTAGCTGGCAGAAGGTGACACTGGGCCTGTCACCCCCTTTCATTACATCTCCAAGGCTTTTCATGCAAATTCAGGCAAACAATTTCTCGGTTCCCTTTTAGCGCTCTGGGAGGGCCGATTTCATTTCAGGAGCAGTGGGGAACAATAATCATCTTGAAGTGTCTTCCATCCTGAGAGACGCAGATAAGAGCCGCACAGTGGACTAACAGCACTAATTTGACGTTTTCAGCTGATAGCTTTGCAGATGACAAAAATCAGGCACCATAAAAGGCTGGTAAACTCCATAGCAGCAGGGTTAACCCCTCCTGGGCATCTCTCCCACTCCCCTCCTCTACCCCGAGAGCGAGATGAAACCCTGTCCCTGAGTGCACTGCTGCTCATTGCCATGGGGAGGTGGTTTCGGCGTGGATGGGGCAGGTTTAGCTGGTGACTGAGCCATGGGGGAAGGAGCAGAACTCAGCTGCGGGAGGCAGGGAAATGCAGGTCAGCCTGGTAGACGCAGTCCTGCCCATTGGCACTGCTCCTCTTCTTGGGAGAAAATATCCCGGCTGTCTTCTGCTATCTTTTTGGAGAAGTCCCTGATCATGTATCCAAAGGGAAAGTTGCAGATTCCTGAGCCAGTCGATGGAGCCAAGCAAGAAAAACCTTGCTTCAACAAACCTCTCCGAGGTATTTTCGAAGTCCCCTTTGCTGTCTGAGTGGATGTCCTTGTCCCCAGTCGCTGCGTCCGGCTGTGCGTGCTGCCAGCCCCCTCGGCTCACACAGGGATGCGTGGGTTTGCCTTGCAGCTCAGTAAATCCAGTTCCCTCCCTGGAGTCCCACCTGCCCAAGCCTTCAGTGGGTGCTGCTGTCATTTGGGAAAACAACTGCTAAAGTGACAAAAGTGAGTGTAAACTGATCCCCCAGGGAGTCGGGCAGGGTCAGGCCCTGGGCTAGACCAGTGGAAAACAGAGCAGCAGAAACCTCAGCAATTTGTGTAGCCCAGAGCCCTGCGTCCAGGCAGGACCAGCTCTGCTTGCATCTCTCCAGAGAGATGTGCATCTGGGCTGTTCTTCACCATGACAGCATGTCTGCCTTCTCCCTGACCAACCTGCCCCATGTTTCGTTGCTGTCCTTAAAGGGTTTCCCTGTTGTCTAACCCCAAATGTTCTTGCTGCTGTTTGAGTCCATCCCACCTTGCCTTAACCAGCAGAGGATGAAGAACCGACACCTCCCTTCCTTACCATCACTTTTCCCATCACCACTTTGTTACAACCTGTTCTTTTTGAGCCTAAAGCCCAGTTTTCCCAGCCCGTCTTTGTGTTTTCTACCCCCACGTGGCCCTCCCAGCCCCTCTCTGCACCCTCCTGCATTTGGTGAGGATGCTTTTCACCTCCATGAATGCCCATGATGGGTATTAATCCCACTCCCAGGCAGACACCGGCAGCCTGGAAAGCCGTGGATCAAGGCTTGGTGGAGGATTCATTTCCCATAGGTCCCTTTTTTCCTATTTTCCTCCTTAGATAAAAGACAAGAGTGAGTGGCTGAGGCAGGTGTGAATCCACCTGGGGCCATCTTCTGAGTTTTAATTTCTGCCAGGCATGAAGTCTTGGGGAAAAAACTGGGGAGAAAGGCACTGATTTCTTCCTGGTGCAAGCAGGATTCCAGCTTGGCCAGCACAGCAGGGTTTGTTCGCATGAAGTTAAGCTGAGCCGCAGGCACTGGGAATGGCAGATAATTAAACTGGTGACACTGGGGCAGGCTGGGCAGGGCACACCACAGAGAGCACAGGTTTTGCTGATGCGAGGTAGCCACCGCCAGCTGGAAAATCCCATCCCATGCTCGAGAATGTGATTTTGAAGCCATTTTTTGACCTGAATGTAATATTAGATTTTTTTTTTTTTTCATGGGAGAAGATATTCAGAGTGTGTGGAAAAAGCTTTAGGAGAGCTCAGTGGGGTTTCTTGGCTCGACGCGTGACTGCTCAACCGGTGCCCATTAATTTTGTTTTCTCCCTGAAGGCAGAAATGGAACTAGGCGAATGTCTCCAGTTCTCCCACCCCTTCTCCCAGAGGAAACTCATAATTTTTCATCAATCTTGAAATTTTCCCAAAGGAAAAATTTTCATTTTTACGAGAATGGCATTTTCAGCCAGCAAACTGGTCTCCTGGGAAATTCCTACCTGGTTTTAAATTCACCTCACTCTCCTGGGCTTCGATTGCTTTCTGCCTCCTTTTTTTTTTATTATTATTTTGAGCACAGGCTGCTGAGGACAGGCGTTGTTCCTCCTGGAGCTGCTATCGGTCTCCTGTGGGATGAAGGATAGAGATGCCCAGGTCAGCCTGAGTCCACCAGCAGTCTGGGAAAGATGAATGCTGAGCTGTACCTCCACCAAAGATTTCTTTTACCAGCATCTGCAGCTCTGCTTTTATCCCACATCCTTGCCCCTTTCTCTTTTGATTGCCCCTTTTTCTTTTGATTGCCCCTTTTTTGATTGCTGATAGCAAGCACCCCTTTGAGCACTGCATCTCTCTGCTAACTCTCCCCGTTGAGCACGCTCTCTCTGCTACAGCTAGAAATGTCATTTTGCTGATATCATTTCTCCCTGCTTAACAGATTGGGTTTGGGTTGCATTGCACCAGCCCAGCTTGGCTCTGGTCCTGCAGCAGCTGTGTCCTGCAGACGCCCAGCATGGGGAGGAGACGGCCTCGGCCACGCTCCATCAGCATCCCTTGCTGCTGCCCCGCATCGCCCAGTGCCGGCAAAGCCCGGCCCCCTCCTACTCTGACATTTATTGTGGCTCTGCCAAAGAAACCAGCCCTGTTTGCTTTGTCCCTTCCAGGGAAACTGTACAAGATTTCTCATCTCATTCCCAAATATAATGGGATAATGTCTCGGCTGGTTGCAATGCCGGGGAGGGAGGCTTTGCTAATACAGTGATAATTCCTTGTTGATATAGGTTATGTGTCGCCGGTGAATCTCAGATGAGTATCATTATTTTTATTTTCCACGGGTAGGTTTCACAGGAAGGCATCACTAGAGATCACCCCTCTCAGCTCTGGGGCAGGACCAGCTCTACCCGTGCCATTTCTGATTGATATTTGTCTCCCTGGCTCTTAATCCCTTCCATCTACCCTGCCCTTGGAGCTGGGACGCACATCCCAGCATTTCCCCTCAACCTCCTCTGCTCCAGGCTGAGCCTTTTTGTTTTTCCCTTGCCCAGGGGCTGTGGGCAAGTGTCTCCAGCCTACTACGGCCATGTGTGTCCCTGCAGTGGTTTCTAACAGCCCGTTGGCCCCTGGGAAGCCCTGGAGGTCAGCGCATGGGCGATGCTTTGCCCTGCTGCCAGCCCGGACAGCCTCCGATGACGGACGGCCACGAGAGCCCATGGTGACCGTCCCCAGGGACCTGGGTCTGTAATCTCCCCAAAGGTCCAGCTCTCTGGTGATGCTAAGATGAAGGGTGTGAACACAGCACCTCGGCCGTGCCTCTGGGGCTGGCTTCGGAGCAAAGTGCCGCTCAGCTGGTCACTTCATCCTGCCTTGCGTTCGCTTCGCGTTGCCCCAGCTTGGCCCCAGCCCCGCGCAGAGCTGAGCGATTCACAGCCCAGCCGGGCTTTAGGAGCACATAAAGTGTGAACAAACTCACCTTTTATTTTTACTTTTCCTTGAAGACTGGCAACAATTCAGATGCATTGTTTTGCATTGGTTTTGCTTCTGCACAGGACCCCGGGGAATTAGCAGTGAGTCTGCGGGAGTGGACATGGCACTTAAACGTGGGAGATAAAGCTGCTGAAATATTTACACTGCCCAATGAGCAATTTTTCATCCTGCCGGAGGACAGATTCAGCCCTGCTGTGCCCCGGCTGCTGCGGGGAGGAGGGGAGGAGAGCTCCTGCTATGGGAAAGGCTTTCTACACTGAGGCAGTTGGATCCCCTAGACATTCCTCCTTCCTTTTTTTTTTTTTTTTTTTTCTTTTGAGTGGCAAAGAGGGGGATGTTGGTGTGAGAAGTCGCACTGAAGAGAGCAGAGCTCGGAGAAGCCCATGAGGAGGCTGGGCAAAGCACCCCATCCTGTACAGGGTTGGCCCTGCCCGCATGCTGCCTGCCAGGTGGCTGTGCCACTGGTGTAAAACCCCCAGTGATTCCTCTGTAGTCTTTTCCAGGGAAGGACTTGCAAGATAATGATCTTGTAGTCGCTAAGCTAAAACACAGATTTAGGAAATGCACCCTTGCAAGGGACACCTCCAGTCTCTGCATTTAGCACTTCGTGGACCATGTTGCAACTGGGATTTTTCTCTTGAGGAGAAAAAACCCAGTATTTGGCCAAATGTGTGGGGCAATATTTGCAAAGTGTATGCAAAAGCATTGAAATGTCCTCGTCTCTGCAAATTGTCAGAGATGAGAGTGTGAAAAGGGAGCTGTTGGCCCTTGTCCTTCCTTGAGAGATGCTGAAGGAGCAAGTCTGTGGTACTGGTATCCCTTTGCTCTTCGGTGCCCGCTCTGGGGCTCCGGCTAAAGGAAAACACAAGACTCAAGTGTTAACTCCACAAAATCAAGGGGGAACAGATTTTTGCTGGATCTTTATCCTTAGAGTCTTGCTGGGTAGGTTGGTGGGCTGGTGGGGTTTTTAACAAGTGAATCTCATTAGCCCACTTAAGGTAAAACGTGGTCGATGCTGTGTTTTGAGTGCCCTGCTTCTGAGATGGGACTGGATCAGGAATCAGCCTGCAAAGGCTGCTGGCTGCCCAGTGGGGTGTTTTCCCAAATTTTCACCACGATCTCAGCTGAAGGATGCTCTTTGCTCTTCCTTCATCACAAAACCACAGGAAAGTTCATCTCTGCTGGCCTCTGGGGATTCCTCAGCCTTCACAAGCACTGCCCCCAAAATCACAGCCCCAGATTCATGGCTGGGCAGAGCCTTTGCTTCCTCGGCCGTGGGGCAGCTCCTTCCAGAGCAGCTCGGGCACAGGCCGAAGCTGGCTCACCCCTTCCCCACCTCAGTCCTGAGTTTGGCATCATTAAGAAATAACACCCCAGTTCTTTTTATCCCTTTGCCAGTTTATAGCTCCTGGCTTTGCCACAGCTCTCAGCTGCTTTCTCAGTCCCTGGCCGGTCATTCAAGACTGCTGTGTTAGTCCTTAGCTTTCCAACTGAGGATGCTTTTTGCCGTTGTCCCCCGTAAGCAGGGCTTTGCTCAAGCCAGTGTTAATGGATGACAGCAGAAATATCTCAGAAGACTTTTAAAACCCTGCTGTTCTTGAAACTTTTATTTAGCTACAACAGCTCCTGTGTGATCACTGCTTGGGTTGCTTGAACACCAGCTGGAGACTAATGTGGGCTGCGTCTCTTGGGGACCACCAAAACCAGAGAGAAAGGCCAGCAAGGGTAGTGACAAAAGTGATGATCTTGCTAAGAAAAGCTGTAACAGAAAACCCAGAGCTGCTCATAAACCCCATCACCTCATTATGCTACTGAGCAAAAACCAAAACCAAGATAAAAAAAAAATCACAAAAAATACCCTGCTGTAAAGCCTGTATATTATAAAATTCAAGACATAAAAATAATAATAAAGCTGCAGGAAAATCTGGAGGTACGAGCTCTGCCTGAGCAATAACGGACCATCCAAGGCACGTTGCGGGCAGGAGAAGGCAGCCAGCGAGGTCTCACCACCAGGCTGCAGGGTTCTTCTTGTTCTTCTGTATTTTCAGCTAATTAAAATTCCTTGAACTAAGGAATAATCATGTGCATTATGAAACGTTTCCCCCCTGCTAATATTTTAATTGCCAGCCGCTCCCTGCTCAGGGTGGGGAAAGGGGAATAGGAAGTTGAGAGTCGAAGCGAGTCACCCAAAGCAACAGACGGAGCGAGGAAGGGACCGGGCAGGGATTAGCACTCTGCACACGCCTGCACGCACACACGCACACATCCCAGGGCACAGCAGGGCTTCTCTCTCGGCACGGCGAGAAGAAACCAGTTCAAACAACAGGTCTTGCATTAATATCTCATTCTCTATAAATAAATCAATAAAGGGAGCACTGTTTGGCTGCTCCTCCTCTGAGTCGCTTAGGAGTCCCGCGATGCTTTATGTCCTGCTTCATCCCTGCTTTTTCCCTCCCCGGTTGGAGGTTAGTGGGAAGGGGACATCACCGTCCGCCCTCTTGCACAGGCTGGCAGGGGCTGCGGGCACGATGCAACCCTCACCGAGCCCTGCCAGAGCTCTGTGGGTGCCCCACGCTCTTTTGGGGGAGCAGCATCACAGCCCCGAGGAGCAGCCTGGCTCGGGAGGGGGTCACCCCCAAAGGAGGAGCCTCTGCCCAGAGGTTTGAGGCTGTGGCCATTTGTTTATAGCATTGGTGCTTTAGAGTAATGGAGCCAAAAAAGAGAGTTTTAAGCCTGTTTCTAAGTTTCTTAGAAATAAATGACTTGGAAAAAATATTGGGGGGCTGGAGGGAAGTGCTGCTGTGTATTTCCATAGATGTTATAGAGCGAACTGGAACGGTCCTGTGGGAATAGGGCAGCAGCATCCAGGACACTGGGATCCTGCACCCAGGGCTGCCCCATCCCAACATGCAGGCTGCAAAACCAAAGAGGGTTTTGGCGAACGATGAAGGGGCTAATTAACAGCTGCTAAAGATGAAAACGTCATTTGACAAACTGCAACGTGGGGCCAAGAGCAATTCCTGCTGCACTGCTGTGAAACAGCCGGGCTTTGGATCGTTCTGCCTCCGGTCGGTTTGCAAATTTAATAGGACACTCAAGAGAGTGAGGATGGGAAACCCAGAACTTGTTTTGCCTTTTCTTCGTACGTGCTCACAGGCTCCCTGTCATTTTTGTGGCGTGTTTGCTCTTTTTTTCCAACAGCTTATGTCTTATTGAGGAAACATGTTCTAAAACACCGAGGCTGTGATGGACTGGGGCTCCGTGCAGAGACATGCCATGTAATGCCTCCCAGGGCGGATGCTGGCAGATAATATAGCAGAACAAGAAGTTCAGGTGGTTTGAGATAAATCGCGTGTGCTGGGTTTTAATGCATATGCAGAGCTGCTCTGGTTTTTGACGAAGACAAGAAACTAGCATTTCTGAGTCTGCAGCTCATAACAACAAAAATTACCTACAACAAAAATTATTAATATAACCTATAGGAAGCTGGTGCGTGCGACCATGCCATCAGCACGGTGTCCCATGCCGGGGAATTTCTGCTGTCTTGGAGGATAAGCTCAGGTGTCCAGAGCTGAGGAGCTGCTCGAGGCAAGAGCAGTTTTGCCCGGTGATGGACCAGCTGCCGAGCCGGGTGTGAGCTCTGCCAGGAGGAGCAGCGTTACAGGGGTGTGTTTGTTCCAGAGCGAGGACAGCCGGCCCTCCTTGTCCTCTCCCTTGTGTCCCAGCTTGCAGCAGGTCATGTGAAGGCGTGTCAGCTCTTGTAACGTAAAGAAACCCATCACCCCTCTCAAACCAATGGGTCTGTGCAGCGAACACTGCAATTCCCAATGCTTTCCAGGGATCTCACTGCAAGCCCCTTGTCTCACTGCGTGTCCCGGTTCTGGCTGTCCGTGTTTGGCATCCCTTCCCTCCCGCATGCACTTAAACATTGGGTGCCATCGCTCTTCAAATCCAGGTTTATCTTGCAATTAGCAGGGGGAAGGCAGGGAGGTGGTGTCTTGACATGCCGAGAGGATCAGTAACACAATATTTCAAGGCGAGGGCTTTGGGAAGAGCTCCCTACTGTGTGCAGAAAGCCCTTCAGGGTAGGAAAAGGGGTAAGAGGAAAGGCAAAGCCAAATGAGCGGGAATTCAAGGGGGGGAAATGCTGCTGCTCATGGCCTGCTTGAGCAATTCGATCTTGCCCTTGTTCTGAGCCCAACCTCAACTCCTCTCCTGCCTGTCCCAGGGGAGGCCACCAGCTGTCCCTCTCTCTCCCTGGCACGGGGACCCTGTTAGCAGGCTGGGGACATGCCGGTGTGCTCTCCTCGGGGTGAGGAGCCACTGTGGTGCCATGGGACACAAGTTCTCCATGCACCCGGCTCCCCAGCACACTTCAGACACCCCAGGTGTGAAGCTATGAGCGTGCAACATCACCGGCATGACCTGGACCGAGTCCTCTCGTCTCGCCTCTGCCGCTGTCATTAGTGCTCTGCGGCCACAACGGCTCCACGTCCTCTTCAGGGATGCTCTAATTGCTGCTGCCGGTCGCAGAAACTGTCAGCAGGGAAGAGATCAATGCTCCCTCCCTCCCAGCATCTCCAAAGCAGCAGATGCCACAACCGCTCTGTTCGTTAATGCGCCTAATCACACGAAGCGCTGCCGAGGGGCACGATTCCTGCTGCTGCCCACCTCCTGCCCTGCAACATGAGGAGCAAACCCCCTCTGATATTTCTCCCACCTCCAGCATCTGCAGAGGTTGCCCTGATCCCCGGCCGCGGGCACCCACTCACTTGCAGCACATGTGTGGCTCTTATACCCAAGTCCCAAGTGTGAGCTGAGCCCTTGAGCATCTAATTTTTAATAAATCAAAGTACTGTTTGCTTTTGGGAGACCCTCCAGCACCCAGACACCCCCCTCTCCCCTCACTGCCTGCACGTTTCCTTAGGCAGTGGGTGCGAAGGCTGCTGAGGCTGCCGGGGAGACCCCGCCGGTCACGGGGGTGGGTGAGCAGGGCTGGAGGCAGCTGCCCAGTGCTAAGGGGGGTCTGGGGGGTGCTCCCACATGTCATAAGCCCCTGCTTCACCCATGGGATAATTGAGCAGTGGGTTTTATGTGGATGCTCATCGTGACCAGCCTGGCACTTGCTCATAGCTCATTACACCCCTGCCCTGCAGCCGCTGCTCCCAGCAAAACTCCTGATCCTGCCCTGGAGCCTTCTCCTGCCTTGGGGACTTCAGGACAATTTGCAGATTAAATAACTCAAACATGTCCTTGGGAGGAGGTCACAGCACCAATCTACAAAAGGAGCTCCGCAGGTTTTTGTGTAATTTTTAGCCCTCTTCTAGATAGAGCTGGGGGTCTCCCAGCAGGCACTCATGCAGCCGAGGTGATGCCGGCGTGAGAGGAGGTGCTGGGACACAAACGTGGGCTGAGAAGCAGCTCTGGCACGTGGGTCTGGATCCCATCGGTGGGGAATTGGCCCCAGGCAAACTGAACACACCGTGCTGGTGCTCACCTCTAACTCAGGATAAATCCTGGCTACTGACCCTACAGTCTTTAAAAACATAAACAACTGATATCCCCTGGTCTTCCTCTCCCAAATACCTCGGGAGTGCAGGAGCCAAGGGCTGAGCTCTACCTATAGCAGAATTCGCTATAGTGATTAGCGCTGTGATTAGCACATTACGCTCTGTTAGGAGCAGGTAAGTACTTTCAGTGGCCTCGTTAGGATTTGCAACCCGATGGCTGGGCAGCATGCAGAGCAGGAGCACAGGGAGCCCTCTCCTCTCCTCTCCTCTCCTCTCCTCTCCTCTCCATCACGAGGGTAGGGTGGCTCCTAAGGGCACATCACTTACTGCAGCCAAATATTGATGGGCTCATAACTCATGGCTGGTGGCGAGCAGCACAGTCCTAGTGTGTTACAAGGTGATCAATAATGAGTAGAAATTAATGCACTGGAAACAATAAATTCAGAGTCAGTCTGGAACCTGGCTGTGGGCTGTCAGTGTCGGTTGGCCTCGTGGGGACAGCAGGACAGGTCGTGGGTCACAGGCGGCTCCCAGGGCATTTCCCTCCACCTCCCCGGGCTCTGCGATGTGCACATCACTTTGGCTGAGCCTTCCCAGGAGCTTGGGGGCATCTGCCCAGGATGATAAAGGTGACATGAATCCCCACCTCGAGGCACCTTGCACCAGACTCCCAGGCAGAAAAGCAAAATTCCTTATGGATTGGAGATAAAATTCAGACCCTTTTAATGCTTTGTTAGGAGCAACTGGCTGCAGCCGAGTGTGGGCAGAGCAGCCTTGCCCTGGCAGCAGGACCTTTGGGTCACAGCTTCGAGGGCACAGCCTCGGCCGTGATGGCCGCACTCCTCCCCATTGCTGCAGCCCTTGGGCATGGCTGGATGAGTCCTGGCTCTGCGCTGCGCTGGGCAGGGGGAAAAGCAGCAGCATTTCCTCTCCTGCAGCCATGGCACTAAATGTTGTCCTAAAAATCAGATGGCTTTTCATCCCTGTAAACCACGTCCTGCTAATGCTTCCTGCAGACACAGCCCAGAAGCCATCCTCTCCCACCTCACTTGTTTTCCACTTAGTCTGCCCCTTTATTGCCTAATAAAAGGTGTCTGATTCAATTCTGTCATTCAGCTGTGAACCTGCCGTGGCTGTGGTCCTCCCTGGGACAGGCACCATCCCCAGCTTGCCTGGGCTCCTGCCCCCCAAGTCCCGCAGGAGCAGTGCTGCCGAAGGGGAACAAGGATGAGCAGAAAGCTCCCAGGTCCCTCCATCGAGGAGTTGGGAGAGCCCTTTGATGGCCAGGTCCTTGTGCCAGAGAGGGAGGAGAAGTTTTGGAGTGAGCCATGAGCAGGAGATGACCTTTCTCAGCACAAGATTACTTTATTGAGATAAATAAATATATATTGAGATAAATGAAGTCACTTTTTGGCCATGCAACCAAAAGCAGTGAATGATAGGCACCAAGGGGGACAAGGGCCATGGGCACTGTACGACATTTTGGGGGACCTCAGCTCTTGGGGGTGATTAGTGGCTTCAGAGCTCCGGGAAGGGGCCAGGATGGCACCGCACGGGCTGTGGTGTGGGCACGCACCCAGGCATGGTCCCTGCCTCTGAGCTGCCGACTGCCATGGGAACCCTCCTGGGAGGCACGGGAGAGGAGAGGGTGCAGCACCCACAACACAAACATCTGCACCTTTCCGTGGCCAGGGTTTGCCAGCGTTGCTGTTGTCTAAATAGCAGTTTTGGTCTCTCCCCCATCAAAGAGATCCCTCCAGAAACGTTTGCAGCAAGCAGAGCCAGAGTCACGTATTTTCGGCAGTTCCTGAGATGAGGAGTCTGCAGGATGCTCCCTCTGTCATCTGCCATGGTGAACCCACCAGCTCCAAATGTCACCCGTGAGCTGGAGAGAGCAGAGGCTCCTTTGGCAGGCTGAGCCCATCCTCCCGCCCTTAATTGCGGTCTTATAAACACGAAATCTCGTCAGGGCTGCCAAGGAAAAAGATCCAAATCACAAATACTTGCCATTATAGTAAGATGGCCAAGCAAACAGCTTCTTGCATCAGCGCTGCCTTTTAAATATTCTCAGATGGGGGCTGATGCAGCTTCTTTGGGTTTGTCTTTCAAAAGAGAAAACAAATCCATTTTTATCTTAAACAGCAAAATCTTGATCACTGCCCAGTTTTACTGCTTGCTTGTTTGACTCAAACACCTTTGGCATGATGAGTGCTTTAGCCAGGGAGTGAGAAAACTGCTTATCTTTTGTGGGAAGGGTGGGCGGGTGCCTGGTTCCCATCCCGGCTCCCCACACAGCCCTTCCCGGCATGTGCTGGTGCGCACATCGCTCTCATCAGCTCAGCAGCGGCACAGTGGCGAGGTTCCCCGAACCTTTTAGTGCATAATAGGACTGGTTCAATAATCCCATTACAGTCTGTCTTCAGGATGCCAGGACTAATTGGCAGGCACTGGGACCTTCATCCCCAGCTGGAATTTTATTGCTCATCACAATTAACCGTGATGCTAAAGTCTCTCGGCCGCACATGTGCCATCAGCTCAGTCTGGAGCTGTGTCCTCGCTGGGCACTTTTGGGACCCCACTGCACCCTGTCCCCAGCCTCTGCCAGGGTAGCTACATGGTTATTGCTGCAGCTGATTTGCCTTTACTTCATGCCATTTGCAGCTTAATAGGATTTATTTTGCGCATGTCCAGTTGGAGCTGCTTGCTGCATGAAACACTGGCTGGAAGCCACCGTGCCGGTGGTGCTGGGGAAGCCGAGGACAGCCCCAGCCTGGCGTCTGGCCATGGCAGTGGGACAGGGACGAGTGGCCTGAGCTGGCACTGCTGGTCCGAGGGGCTGTCATTAGGCTGAGCCTTTGCTAGTTTGGTCACATCTCTGTCGCAGCTCTTGGCTCCACCAAACTGCCCCTTCTCAACAGAGCACTTGACGTGCTTCGTTTTGAATGCTGGCAGAGACTCAGCTCGCTCCACTGTGATGGGCACATTTGTTTAAGTGTGGGGTTTGGGGTTTTTTTTCCTGATCTAAAGCTGTTAAACAGCAATTGCAGCTTGTCCTGGTGGCTTGTTTTCAGCTGCTCTGGGATGTGCCATTTCTAGAGCCCCAGAGAGAGCAGAGGGCTGAGGACAGACTCTGACAACGCAGCTGGTGACAGTTTTATTTCCTTTCAAGCAATTGAGACTTCAGAGATGCTGCTCCCACTGTGGCACTTTGTAGTGATGAGGAGTAAACTCTTTGCCTCTGTGTTCGTGTTTCCCATCCTCATATGTGACTTAGACCCCAGCTCTGCAGACCAAGGCTTTGAAAGCACACAAACCTCCTCCTGCGGCGCGCCCTTCAGCTGGAGACTTATTACCAGAAGATACTGCGAATGTCAAAACTTTGTAAGCCTTCAGAAAGTGATTAGACAAATTCTAGGAAGAAAAAAATCCATCAAGAGCTATTAGGCACTGAGACAAGCTCTGGGACCCAGATGGGTGAACGCCAGGGAAACGTCCCTCAAGTCTTCCTCATCCCTCCCGCTCTCTGCATCACACCCGCTCTTGGCCAGGACCAGCGCCCAGATGCTGGGCTGAAGGGGTCTTTGGTCTGACCCAGACACGCTGATCTTGGGCCCCATCTCCTCCCCTCCCCTCCCCTCTCCTCTCCACATTCACAGGAGGTTATTGCAGGGTTTCCATGCTGTGTAGGGCTCTCTGCCATTAGCTTCTGGAGATTTTTTTTTTTAATCAAGAGCTGATATCTATCAGCATTGGAGCAGGACAGCGGGAGTATCTGGAGTGCTGCAAAGAAGCCTTTGGGATGAGTATCTGCCGTGGAGCCGAACAGGGGAAAGCAAAGGGTGGCTCTTCAGACAAAAACTTGTTAAAAAGAGGAGCAAAGGGAGGCTGGAAGAGATTTCTCTTGTTTTTCACAGCTGAGGCTGGCCTGCGGCAGTGACAAAGCCTGAAAGCCCACAGGATGCAGCCAGGGACGGCTGTGCCATCAGGCTGCACCAGCTGCACCAGCGGCTGTCTGGGGCTGGGGCTGGGCTTCAGCTGCCACAGGAGAAACCTCGCCACAGGAACGGTGGCTTTTGTGTTAAACGTGGGCTGTAGGACCAGGTACCCACCAAGCAGCAACCTGAAGTCCATTTCAGTCCTCTCTTCATCTCTTTTTATGTTGGATAAAACCCTGGTTTAGTCCAGTCCTCCCAGCTATAGTTGTTAGTCAAAATAAAACCCTCCCCTGAACTCATTCTTTCTGGCTCCAGGTCACACTCTCTTGGTTTTGAGCCCATCACCCTGCCCCACGGCACCTTGCAGTGCAGCAAGACGCTATGCCCAAACCCATGCCTGGGAGTCTGCCATGGCCCCAGCAGAGGCAGCGTGCCTGACCCCCCTTTGGTACCCGGCTCCTACAGCTCTCCCCTGCCTGCGCCCAACCCAGGGCTGCCTGCCGGCACACACCTCTCGATTACTTTTTTTCCAAACAACCGAGCCAGCCTTGCTTTCCCACTCCTGTGTCCATCATCTTTTGGAGGATGAGAGCCCGGCTGTGCGGATGCCTGTATGGTTCATCATCTCCTCCCTGCCCAGCTGGGACATGCTGCTGGCTTTGAGCTGCCTGCCCCTGCCTGCATCCTGGGAGGGGACCTGGGGATGGGGAGAAGCGAGTGCTCGGCTCCTGCCTCCTCGGTTGGTTTGAGGCTTTGATTCCAGCGCAGAGCTGCGCGTTGGGGCAGTATTTCATGCTTACTGGTGTCGGCTGATAAACCTTTGATTTTCACTTCTGGGAATAATAGCACGGTAATGAATTATATTCACAAGAATAACTGTAATAGTCATAAAACTGCAAATAGAAGAAAACTGTAAATCAGTCACCCCCTTGTAATGTGCTTACTTCATCTGAATCACCCTCCCTGAGCAGATTATCAATTTTATTTGGCTTTTCCATCCTAAACTTTTATTAAGTGGGGTGCCTCATGCGTAAAGATACTGAGCACAAGCCATATGTTCCAGGGATTTATCTGTTTATTTTGCCTGCCTTCCCTCCCTCTCCCCTCCCGCTCCAGCTCTCTGGACCTGCAGGCGGCTGATGTCGGACTGTAGAAGACACATGTCCCTGGTGTCACTTTACCTTTATTATGCAAAAGAATAAGCCGCTGGGTGATGAACAGGCCTTCCTCTGTGCTGTGCAGAATTACCCAGACCCTGCAGCACATTTAGACTTCCATGTAATTAAAATAGAAACCCATTAGCATAGCTCCAGGGTAATCAGGGCGCACATCCTGGACCCCAGCGAGTCCTGGGCTGCAGCACGAAGATGCCGCTGCTCCCAGTCGATGTGGCACGATGCTCGCCGCGAGCCCTGCGAGGAAACTGGGGCAGCCCCTGGGCACGGGGAGGGGTGTGAGGGCAGCCGGGGCAGCGTCAGGGAAACAACGGTGACAATTTACTGCTGCACTGCTGAGGCTGAGCACAGACGGAGATCATGGTTTTGAAGGCAGAGCCGCAGCACCAAGTGCTATGAGGTGTCTCTGCTGCAGCGCTCGCCGTGCTTTTGCTCGACCACGGAGGGAGGCAGCAGGGAAGATCTTCTGGGCCCAAGCATCTTCTCTTGCTGGGTACAGCGTGGTAACTTTTAGCAAAGTCCCCGTCTTTTCTCCTTTTATTGGAGTATCATGTAAAAAAAAATCCCATTTTGTTTCCCTCGCAGCTGCCTGTCCATGCCCTTTTCCATGTTTCCTATCAGAAATCCACTGGTTGCAGTTGTGTTCAAGGGGTGCAAGGCTGGCATGAGAACAACGCTGAAACAATGCTGATGTGAAAGGTGTCAGAGCAGCCAAATGAGCTGGGGAAAGGTGCAAATTACACTCAGCAAAATGCAGCTGTTGGGTTCAGTGACATTTTCGAAGGCGAGCTGCAAGCTGGAGTGGAGTTTGCTTCAGCTGGACATGAACTTGCCAGGACCTGCATGGTATTTCATGGCTTTTGGAAACACCGGCTGCAATTTTCCATCATAACGCAACAGAGAAAAAGGGAAAAACCACAGACCGTGTGATTTACAAGATGCTTCTCTTGGATATTTCTATCTGTGATCTGAAATTATCAAGTAATGTAGAAACCCTGAATTGTCGCTCCAACTACTCCCATCGAGTGTGCTTTTACCATGATTTTTCATGCAAGCCCAGCTTCTCCTCCCCTATGCCCAGCAGCCTCCAGCGCTGGATCCGTCTACGGCTGCCTCCGGCCATGCCTCCTGCCCAGCAGCAGGTTGTTTTTGTGGCTAATGATGACCAGTGCATTTTGGCTAGTTAACGTGGCTAATGGAGCTGAGCCCGTCTGCACCCATCAAGGACTCTTGGCCAGTCTCTTTACAGCTTAGCAGGACCTGAAACACATCTGTTGAGCAAAGAATGTGCTGGAGATGAACCCTTTCTGCTCTGGCAAGTAGCTCCGTGCGAGCCTCAGGCTGTTTTCCTGAGCAACAAGGTCTTGGCAATCGCTTCATGGCTGTGTGTGTGTGCTAGTGTAGGCACCATCCCCGTGGACTTGTCCTCCCTGCTGGCCTTCAGCTCACAACTCCCCGCTGGCATCGCACACATGGACATCACCTGGGTTTTCATTAGCACAGGCTGGGGGGTGAGCAGAGGGGATCAGGGGGTTTTGCCCAGCTCCCCCATTCCTCCTTGCATCCCTTCTGCCGAGGGCCTGGGCCTGGGCCAGTCTTGAATGTGATTTTCCCAGTCTTCCCAGAGGAGATTGCAGTTTGAGCTTGGAGATGTCCCAGCTCACCAGCCCTTCTCCGGCTGCCACTGGATTCAGTTGGGCTTTTCCAGAGCTCCTGTTTGGCCTCATCTAAGGAAAGCCAGAGCCTGCCAGACATGCACTGTCAGGAAGGCTCCAGCCCCGCTGTGCAGTTCAAACTGTTACCAGCTTCAGCAGAGCTGGAGAACAGACTGAAAAAACCCAAATTGCAGAGGTGACTGAGCTGGGGCGTGGGTGGAGGCCAGGCAGAGCACAGTTATTGCGGTGACTCATGCAGGTACCTCACTCAGCACCCAGCGCATGGCGTTACCCTGCACCTATGCGATCAAAGAGGCTTGTCGAAGGGAATAAACAGCCACTGGAGTAGGGAGGAGAGAGAGGCACAAGGATGGTGCAGGAAGGGCTGGAGAAACCGCAGTATCTGCTGGAGGTTCAGCCCAAGAGATGCTCCCCAGGCAGGGTCTCACTTGCAGGCTCCAGGTGATGGGTTGGCATGGGCTCTCCAGTCCTCTATTTCCAGAGGTCCCAGAGGCTGGGGGAGCCTGGGGTGACCAGCACAGGAGCAGAATAGCCCTTGTGAGATCCCTGCGGGGTGTGCGACCTGCCCTCAGTCCTCCAAGGAGGGCTGCGGGAGCAGGTTGCTGCTTGTGCTGCTTGGCAGCTCTGTGAGCCAGAGCAGAGCCGTGTTTGGAAGGGGGAGCGGGGGGGAACCTCATAGGAATTGGATTTTAAAGGCAAGTCCAAAGTTCAAAGGTAGCTGCAATTTGAACAGAAATCTGCTCTTTGCAGCCAATTAGCAAGGCTGCGAAAGCAGTGGGAGCGTCTTGTGTTTTGACAGCACAAAAAAGGCACCGAAACGAAACACTGCAGATTGAACACGCCACCCATGCGAGCTGTCGCTTCGGCATCAGCTACCCAGCGCCGAGCCGATCTGCCGGCAGCCCCAGCAGCGCGGCAGGTCCCAGGGACCGGCGGGGTCCCAGCCTGCCTGCCAGAGCCAGCATCCCTGCCCTGCCTTGCCTGTGGGGTGGTGCTGGCAGGAGAAAACCACACATTTTTGTTAACTCCAGCCATAGCAATTTTGTATGCAAGGGTCTGTGTTTAAACAACACGGTCCCCTGTTTTTCTTCTTGGGTTGAAGGTTTTCTTGTGTGGAAGGGTCTGGTTTGGGCTGTCTCTGCTGCAGAGGGGGCCAGCGTAGCAGGGGTGCTCTGGCTGCCTGGCTCTGCTCCCTTGAACAGATGAGTTTGCAGCTGTTTCACTCTCCCAGCAGAGTGAATCGATGGGTCTGGCTCCAAATTCATTTAGCAGACTTGGTCTTTGGAGAGTCAGACAGACCTGGCACAGCATCCAGGGCACAGCCGAGGCAGGGCAGAAGGTGAGGGAGACCCTTTGAAGGGAGGGTGAAATATCCCACCTGGGGAAGGGATTCCCTGCGTGCAGGGCGAGGGATGCTCCGTTGTCCTGAGGATGCAAGAAATGGGTCCTCAAGCGATTTCTTCAGTGCCTGTGAAACACCGAGGCTCCCAGAGAGACAGATTTTGCTTCTCTCTTGACTAATGAACAGTGAAAGACTCCATGTCTGGTGTCTGGGGCTCATGCACAAACACAGAGTCCCTCTGGGACCTGCTCGTATCAAGAGCCTCTTGGTGCAATTCCCTCATGGTTTCCTACAGAAAAGAGGCTGATCCGATACTACAGTGCAGGTGTGTCCAATGGTACGGGGCTCCAGGGGCTCCTTGTCCCAGGTAAGGCAAGAGGAGGGTCTCCAGACACTTGTCACATGTGGTATGGACAGAAGCAAGCAGGATCTGACCCATCTTCATTTTGGCACCTGAGGAGAGCTGAGACCCCCTCCTTGGATCACCTCCAGACCTTCCCGCCCCACTGATAAGACACGCGTCCCCTTCCTGGGATACTTCCCAGACAGCAGCGAGTGACCGAGCCAGCGGCTTTGGGGACAGCACTGAAAAGGCAGCTCCGGTGCCAGGCAGAGCCGGCGTGGAGCCCCGCAGCCTCCGCACCAGCCCATGCCGGCTAACGCAGCCCTTGCTCCGGCCGCTGCGATCACGTCTCTGCTCCCTGCTCCACAATCAAATTAATGAGGAGCAGCAGTGCAGGCGGATCTCGAGCGAGCGGCGAGGGGGCGGCGGGGGAAGGCGGGTGGGGGGATGCTCTTGGTGACTCACTGCCCCGCTCCTTGCTGGGGGAGAGGGTTTTCTGTTTTGGAGGTGAAGGCTGGAAAGCAGCTCCCTCCCTCCCTCTCCCCCCCAAGCCAAAAAAAGCTGTGACAGCTTGATTTAGAGCTGGATAATGAGGCAATTGTGAGGAGGATGGGTACAGCGGGAGCCTGCGCTTGCCAAATTGTTCAGCTTAATTGATCAAATATTTTTATGCACCGTTTATTCCTTTAAGGCGACCGTAAGCCTCTTCTCCTGCTGCACTGAAATGAAAAGAGCAATGCTGGAAATCACCCAGGCTGAGCCCCCGTGCGACAGAGAGGGGCGGGTGGCTGCCAAGGACCTCCTCGGCCACCAAGGACTTGCCCGGCTGCCTGCGCTGCCTGTGCTGCCTGCACCAAGTGGAGGGTGGGCAAGCGGATCCAGCCTCTCCAGGGCTCCCCAAGGCACGCAGCAGGCAGGCACACAACTGCAGGCAGCACCCACCTGGCAGGGCTTGTCCTGAAGGCCTGGCCGGAGCGCGGGTGCAGCCGTGTGTGCCACCCAGGCTGACACTGCCCTTCCCCGGGGCTGGCTGTGTCCCCGAGCGCCGGGGCAGCATGCCACACGAGGGCTGTCCCCACTGTTCACCCTGTGAAGGGAAACATCCATCCAGCCAAGCCCGACACATAAGTAATTGCTAGGAAATGTTTTCCCCATGCAATTAAGTCGCTGTAATCACTAAATCCCTCAGTCAGAGCTGGATCTGTTAATCTACAAAGAAAGAAGGACAAACCAAATCCTTTCCTTGTTGACTTTCTCTCTCGCCCTCCTGCCGCAGGATGCCAGTGGCAGGGAATCACTCTCTCCAGGGCAGTGGTCCGGCTGCGGGCAGGACAGGGGGGCACAGGGCTCTCACTCCAGCCTCCATCCTCGGACATCGCCGCTCCCAGATGCTGGCTCCAGCCCCCTGAGCCTCCCATGTCCCCTACAACCCCTTCTTGCCTGGGTTCAGGCTGGCTGGCACAGTGCTGGGGATCCCCTTGCCCACCCAGGCTTTAACACACTGTATTTGCCACCATGGAGAAAAGCCACTGCTGAATGGGCTGTCGGACGCCAGGTGGGTTGTGGCGAGGGGCTGTGGGTCACCGGTGGAGGAAGGGCTGTTGCTCAGGAGCAGCCCTGTCCCTCCTGCCTGCAGTGTAGTCCCTGGGCTGCAGCTCGGTGCCTTCGAGCACCCGGCTGCTGTCTCCATCTCAAAACAAGAGCTGCCTCTAGCGGTACCGGAGACGCCTCAGGGCTTGTGTGGGGCTCCAGGCAAGGGGCTCCTTCCCGGCCCTGCCTTGGGGTCTGCTGCCTGGCTGTGATGTGCCCCCGCCACCCAACAACCGGCTGGGGCTGCACAAGTGGGACCCCACAGCTTCCCATCCCACCCACCACCAGCATCCCCCTTCTCCGCCACGTTGCCCTGCTCCCCGGCGTGGTACTGCCCCTCCTGCTAGTGTCACTGTCAGTCCAAATCCTGGCTCTGAGCTCACCTGCGTGTTCTTGCTGTTTGGATTCCGCTTGGCACGTAAAAAGCTTGACCCAGGCTCCCTTTCAGCTAAACAAACCGAAAGCCTTGGGCTGCCGAGATGAGAGCAGCAGCACAGATACACCCTGCGCTTTGCTGCATCCCTTCAAGGACAGTTGGATGGGAAGCAAAGCGCGGGTGCTCACAGGCAAGGAGAGATCAGCAGGGGTGGCTGGTGGATGATAAGACACGTGGACCAGGTGCGTGCTTCTGTCCAGGGGCTCAACTGGTGCACAGAGAAATGTCGGGGACTGAAGAGAATTGGTCTGCCCCATTGGCCCCGTACGTGGTACATCCTTGGGGGTCATGCTCAGCCCTCAGCACTGTCCCCCTCACACCCTGACTGTGTCCTGTCCTGCCTCTAAGGTCACCTTTCCAGGCTAGGGGATGCTGGAACATGCTTTGGCTGAGAGCTGGGAGATGGGGCAGCTGATGGGCACAACATATCCCAGGATGCTATTTTGGACTCTCCCAACCACCAAATTCTGTTTTCTCTTATTCAACCCCCGTCCATGACAAACCTTCACCAACTGTCCTCTTACTTCTGCTAGAGAACTAGCAGACAGAAAACTTATGATCCTTTTGGAGCTTCCCCCTAGCTGGCCAAAGCCAGGTGAGCTCCACCAGCACCCATGGGAAGCAGAGGTCTCCTCTCCCAGGTGCAGCTGGTCCTCTGCACTTCCCCTTTGTTCAGAGCAAGTCAAGTGACAAAACATTTCCTTGATCACACACCCAGGGACGCTCCTCTATACTCCTGTGCTCCAGGGATGAGCAACTCGACCGTGAAGCTTCAGAAGAAGGCTGGAAATCCTGGAGACCTCTGAAATTAAATTCAGGGAAGAAGACAATCAGATGGGCGTGAACTGATAGCCGGGGCTGAGACTCCCAGCCCAAACTCTCAGGGCAAAGACGTCTGTCCTGTGCTCTGTGCTGCCAGTTGAGGAGGATGCTGTGGTTGAGGCATGTCAGGAAGAACTGCCATTCTTTATGACCACTAATGGTATTTGCAGCTCTGCATTTAAAGATGATGATAAAGGTAATCAAACTGTCAGGGAAAAAGACAGATGGGGAGCTCGCTGGAGCCAGCGAGGGATTCCCTGCTTTCAGTTAACGGCTGTGATTTATATTTCATTCGCACCTACGGACTCAGAGCAAGGAGCAGGGCAGCAGAGCTTTACGAAAACACTGCAGGGAGGAGTACAACAGACACTGAATTTATCTGCACTTGAGCTTCTAGACCTGTTTATGCCTTCTTTAGACACTACTATGAAATATTGTTGAGGTTATAAACTTTTCCCAGAAAATATTTTGATGAGCAGAATTGTCTGATGGAGATAACAACCAGTAGGTTAACTTCCTGCAGCCGGATGCGTCCTGACAACCAGCGACCCCCCGTTTCCCTTCCTTCTCCTCCCACGCAAGGTTTTGACAAGGTCCTGACAGCAGGCACTGCAGTCCTTATGATCTATCTGAGCTATGAAGTATATGGTTCTTTCAGAAGTACAGGCTGCCACAGGATGAAGGAAGGGGCGAGAGGTGCAAGGACTCCCCAGCTGTGTAGCCATTGACCTTGACCTGCCAGCCAGGTCCATAGCTCAGATCTCTGATGGCTGTGGATCTCTGGCTGTATATCGGAGACCTCTCTTGCTATTCTCTGAGCTCTCGCTTTGTCATGATTCTGGCGTCCCTCCTTTCTTCTGTCTTCAGATGTTGTCTCTTTTCTCATCTTACCTTTGTACAGTGTCACGTCGACAGCAGGGACAACCGGCAGCCTTACTTACTTTGTAACACAAAGTCATTCCACGCGGTGCTGCGTCTGCACTGATACCGTATCCATGCAACCTGTGTTTCAAGGATTGTGTTTGCTTTATTTCTGTGGATTTAAAAAAAAAACAAAACAGAAAGAAAACAGCCTTACTAAGAAGGGTTCTAGCAGTTAATTAGTTTCAACATTGAAAGGGCCACTGCCCAGCAGCTAAAAATCATCATGTTTGAATGCTGAATTAAGCCAGCCAAGCAATAAATCTGAGCAACAAAACAGTCCCTTTAGCTCAGAGTAGTTCTCATTCCTCAAAACACTGATAAATGGCTTTTTCTGAGAGCCCACTAGGTCATCAAATTAATAAAGCATTTCAAGTAATGTATGGAAGTGAAGTGACACCCTGCTGCAAGAGATTTGCTGTTAAAGCCAACTCTCTGTAACAGAGTGTGATGCATATAGGATTTCCAAAGCAAACCCATCCTCTAATTTAGGACAGTTGTCCAAACTCCCTCATGTCTGTTCTGGTCCATTGTCTTCCTCCCTAGTCATTATTTAGGAGAGTTAAGCTTGAGGAAAAACTCACAAAAGAAAAAAAATAAAGAAATATGAAAACTTGGGATTGTCGCATTGACCAGGCAAGATACTCAGAATATTTACCATATTCTGGTAAAGAAGGGGAAGTAAGTGAAATGCTGAAAAGCTCTCGAGATAATGGTGGGACATGCTCGTGTTCTTTGCAGTAGCTGCTTTCCATCCCCTACCACATATAAGTACAAAACTATCGCAAGAACGCTGCACCCAAAGTACTGGATTTACTCATTTGACATGAATGGGGGCAGGGACTGCTGGCTGCCAGCACTAGCGTCAGGGACATCTGCATGACCCAGCACAGTTAGACAGCAGGAAGGTCCAAAGCCCAAGAAGCAACACTCAGACATCCAGGCATTAAATAAACAAAAGGAGTTCAACTTTCAATTAAATTCTGCAGGCTCAGCCTGAAGACAGAATGACCTCATCAGACCCATCGGGCACATAAAGCCACGTATGGCCCTGCTTTATGTCACCACACGATTCCTTTCCTGCCTGTTTGGGGTGGCCCTGATTTGGGCTGTGGATGTAGCAGCAGTAGGCATGGATAGGACGAGATGGGTGATGAATTTAGAGATGCTTGGGGGCAGATATTAGGGAAATCTTTCCAGTAGCCAGGATAGTTTAGCAGGGTAACAGATTGCCTGGGAGATGTGACATCCCTGCCAGCAGCGGTTTCTATCTAAGACGGGATGGACATCTGTGGTTGGGAGCATGTTCCGGGTGGCCTTTCATACTCCCTTCTGACCCAGGGCTGTTCTCAGTGCCCTGATCTTTAGAGGAAGAGAAAGTAGCACAGGACACAATTTTCACTTTTGTCTCTTGCACATGGCCCATAACAGGCCTTGTACCAGAGGCAGAGAGAAGGAAAGGCAAGGGGAACTCCAGTTAGCTATCTCCAACTATTTTACTGGAAGTTTGTGTGATGGCAGCCTCTCCCTTAAACTTAAGGCTGAATACATCCCCTGACTTTCCACTGGAATGGCTTTCTGCAAGCTTGTATTACACTTGGAACAATTTAATATGAAATATGTATTTAATAATATGGTAGCACCAAGACGCACCGAACAGGACAAACATAAAAAAACCCCAGAGCTAGCAACAGCCTCTGCAATATTGTATCCATGGGGTACCCTTCTTCATGAAATCCTAGCCCGGGTTTCATTTCCCTTTGATTTACTTAAAGTATAAACCTCTTGAGACAGCCTTCAGTATATTTATCCACCCCAGTGCTGTGCCCTCTGAGTGCTATCACAACACAGCGCTCATCATTATAGCGGTGCTGCCTTCGGCACACGTCTGTGCCGTGGACAGCTGATCTCCGAGGGGACGCGTTCATCACTCTTCCAGCGTCTGACGACGGCTGACATACAAACCTGGCAGCACACACGCCACGACGACTCCAGCCTCTTTGCGGACTCATTGACATGCAGCAGAAAACCCAGATACCATATGGAGCGTGGAGGCAGATGGATGGACATATGTATAATCTGTGTGCATCTCTGCTGATGTAAACGTCCCAGCGCAGGCATTAACACTCAAGTATATGGTTTGCATTTGGGGCGTGAGAGAATTTTTCTCCCATAAAATAAATAAAATACGTTCTGAGCATCTTGGGATGAAGCCATTCCAATCCTTTTATTCTTTCCAAAGGAAAATGATTCCATATTCAGGACACTGTGCAAACAATTAATTAGCCTAATGAAAATGAAAGGCCTAATTGCTCAGCATTATTACAATCATTGGCAGCCAGGCGTGATCAAAGAATAGGCACTGTCTTACCAGGGATAAAGTGCAACTTTCCAGCTTTGGAGCTTTTTTGATACTTGAACATCTAGCAAAACAGGGGTTTTTTTGGAGTGATGGTGTAATTCTCCCTTCCACATGCAAAAAAGCTGGCGGTATTTGGAGACATCTGAATGAGCTGCTATACAATTAAAAAAACGAAGAGGAGAGAGACCCAGCTGGTGTGAAATGACCTGGTTGAATGGAAGTCGATAAAGCTGTAACTTGCCCAAGTTGAATGACATGGTGGTGTCTCCACTGAGTGCCTCTGGCAGGAGACTTGACTCACAAGACCAGAGTGCTGCAACATTAAGAAGAATTGTATGTTTTAAGGAGCACACCTAAAATGAAAGTACAGTCATCCTTAATGCAGCTCCCTTTCCAATGATCTGTTGTTATCCAAATGGAAAAGTGCTTTAAATTCAGGCAGATGAATTTGGTCACTGTGGATAGGATCACGAAGAGTCAGATTACAGGAGCTTTAAGAAACTGAACCGTTATCATTCATGTGTATCTCGTAACATGGAGATAGAAAGCAGATGCTGACTGAACATTGACCTAGCCTGATGAGTATGGGTCCCATAATTCTTCCTTTAAGCAGCTGACTCTCATGGGAAAACCCCCAAGATTCAGCTTTAATTCTATTATCTGCCTTGTGCAGAGACCGGCAACCAGAGACTATTCTTTAAAAACAACGTGGGTGAAGTCTGCTCTCATTCACGCTTGCACAACCCCACTGACTATATTATAGAGGGTTTCTCAGCAAGCTGGATTTTTGGTGTTTGGGGTGGGGGGGACTGCGGTTTAAACTTAACTAGGGGCACTTTTACTCTGTGCTCCAGGCTGGCACCATGACATGCCCATACAGAAGACGTCCATTACCATCAGGCGCTCGCATGGCAAATATGGCTTCCCAGTGTAACCAGCAGTGATAGGCAAGCGCCTCACTTAGGGGCTTGGGCTCATCCCCTGGCAGAGTTTGATACTCTGAATTGATTGCGAAGGGATCAGGAACCCAAGCCTGGTCACCAAAATGAGGTGGGATGGCCCCCTCCTTCCCACTCTCAGTATGCTTAGCACAGCACTCCAGGGGATGTTATTCCTTCCCCGTGTAATTTAATAAACTGCTGGCTAGCAAAGGGCAAGAGTTAAATCAGACCTACATCTCCTCCAGCTCTAGGGATGCAGACTGAGAGCAGCCCACATCCTTCCCTTGGCGCACGAGTGGAAAGTTATTTATGCCATCTCAGCAACTCACAGGAAAAAGAGCAACAGAGACTTGGTCACTTGAAGGCTTTAGATACTCCACATTTTTGCTGTGTTGCCTTTTAGGAAGTAAGTTGTGTCCAAACATACTGGGTTTTCAGGAGGATTAAAAAGAAAGAGGTGATTACAGTACAGAATAGCAAAATCCTGTGAAAAAGGTAAGAACAGAAAATACAGGTTTGTGGCTGAAGGTCACTGCACTTCACAATCACTCTTGCAAAAGTGAAATCAAGGAGAACACATGAGCCTTCCTGAAACCATTTCAGGTCTGTAACCATTTGTTTATGCAGCTGGTAACAATTATTACAGATGCTGCTGGGGACTTCGAGACATAAAAAAATGACAGACCCAAAGATGTCATAGCAGGAACAGTCTATCAGATGACTGAATATCCCAGCAACCTTTGCCAGGCTGGCTAACAACATTCTGCTTAGTTGAATACAGCTGCTATTTAACCTCGGATAGACAGCTACTCATCACCCCTTACTGATAAAAAAGAAAACTCTAACAAAATGAGGCTTTTGGTTTTAATTTATTTGGCAAATCTATCAATTCATTTTATGAAAGTATGAAATCCTATGTGGTTACATTAAACAGTTACATTACAATCCAGGTAATAGAAATAACCACTACAAAGTTAGTTTTAGGTACTCTGGGATAACAAGTACATTTAGCATTATTTAAAATAAAAATAAGTCACAAAGAGGAGAAAAATACCCTTGTGATTGTCAAAGAATTTAGTTTAAAGCAAGGAAACCACTGTAGACTCTCCTTGTCCTACAAAAAGTTAAGAAACACTGACGTTTACATCAACTTTCAATGTTAATGTTCAATTAGACACATCGAACAAATTTAAGTGCACGTATCTACTCAGGATAACAAGAATAGTTCACAAGTTGTTTGGAAAGCAGTGTCAGGTTTCATTCTCTGGAAATTACGTTTACAGTATAACATCACCATCATCCTTGCTTTCAGATGCATAAAAAAAAATCCTGTAATATCATTTGTAAAATACACTAGAGCTTCAAATCTGCTGTAATTGAATTCAGTGGGAGTAAGATCAGTTCCTACATTTAATAAGTACTCCTGATTTACTGAAATCCTTACAGAACAGCCTCCTTCCCAGGAATGAAATTAATTTAGTGAACAAAATACTGTAATAATTCAGCAAAACTCTTACCTTTACTATTCAGCAATTGACACTGCAACTGCATTTGTGAGGACTTTTATGCATGCTCATTCTTTCCACCAGCAACAGGACACACAAAGACACCACATAACTGTGCTTAGTAAGAACTCGAAGCTATGTAAATAAAGTATAAAAATCAAAGAACAGATTGAATTAATCCAGAAACTGCTCTTCTGACACACCTCTAGTGTCATTCTGCTGCCACTTCTGATGAGACATCTGTCAATCACGATTGCATAACTGCTTCTTAGGAAGCAATTAAATGGAGCTTTGATTTTGTAGCTGCATCTCTACGTTGCATATGTAGTTCAGGGCAAAATGTTCAAGATGCTACTGCTGCATACAATGCAACAGTTTCACAGAAGCAAGGAAAGCTGTTTATGGGGAAAAAAGGCAGGTGCAGGTACAATCTTGATGGCCTGTGGCACAAAGGAGATTAAAACAGATCATCCTCTCCTGTGGCCTTCTCTTCTTTCAACTGGGACATCCAAAATGGTGCAAACCCCCAAATCTCCACTCATGCATGTGCAACAAACCTGCAGAGCTCGTTGTAGTACAGAAGTGAAGGCAGCAGCATCTTAGCAGGGCTTCTAACAGAACTAGGCGTTTATCCACAAGAGTATCTTTTAACACTGATCACTCCAAAAAGAAACCAGACAGGTTACAAAAAGCTATACAAACTTTTCACCTGGACATAAAGTGCCATCACACTATGGAAGCTAAAAAGAAGCTACTGTTGAGGGCAGTAGCTATTGTGAGTGTCTACAGCAGGCTTTATTCCCCCGAAAGCAGATAACGTTTGCTATAGTCTTGGAAATGGTACCAGGCTGGTGAGAACGCTACTACAACCAAGGCTAGCAATTTTCTTCCTTCCTGACAAGCACACGGCTCTTATCCAACACGCCAAAGCCAAGTAGGTTGCATTTACTGGTGGCTGACTGCAGAACTTCCCCCAGAAGGTAGTTTAAAATGGTAATAGATGCTTCAGTTTCCCACTCTCTGATATGATACGATAAATATAATTTGTTCAGACCCGTTGTTACAAGCATGCATTCAAACAGACGGCCCCACCCTGTTATTACCACTGTGCCCGCTTGTTTTCCATCTCTACTCATGTAAATGTAATGTCAAATCCTCTTAAGAATCCTGAGCAGCCGTCCAGAATCACTTGTTCAACTGACATTTCCGTAATAAGGAAAGAAAAAAGAGTTGTGGGGAATTAAATGGTGCTCCTGTTGCCAAGTTGTTAAAATTATATGGCAATATGCTTCCAGTAGTTGTAAGAAATTAATTTGTGGAGTGCTTACAAGCCTTACATCTACTAAATCTCAACAGGATATAAAATGCTATTTAAGTGATACAGCTTACAAATGTTAAGGAGAAAAAAAATCAGCACCAAAGAGTGAAAGAAGAAACTAGATTCTTGTCTGCACTCTGATTCCTTGAGGCTGGATCTCTACAGCTGATGAGGGCATGCGGGAGATCCTTGGTGAAGTCCTTACATGTGTACGTATGTCAGCACCTGCACCTCTCCCTTCTGCCACCCCTCTTCAGCGGATAAGACAGGGCATGTTCAGTGAGTTACTCCACTCCTGTAAACAGTGGCTGGCAAACAGCTCAACCAGCCCCTCTGCTAACCACTCTCTCTTCCACTGCCTTCTGAAAGTACTAGCCAGAGCAAAGCCAGTGTCAGTACTTTTCACATCCTTTGTTATAATGTTGTTCAGAAAGAAGTGCCTGAGACACCTGATCTGTAGACGAATTCATTTTTAAATTATGCCACTACGCAATTACTGTCATTCTTTTCTCACAACAATGTCAAATACAATATAAAACTTTGGATTTTCTATAGTGAGTGAAATCAGCAAAGTCAAAAGACAGGCAGTGCCAGCAGTGCTGTTACTGCTCCACTCTGTAAGACAGAACCAGGGTAAGGCGCTTTGGCAATCAGCACCAAGTTTAAGTGACAAGCTTTGTAACAACAATTCACTCTCCACATACTAGAGTACGCACAAGTTTTCTGCAGAAGCATGGAAAACTGAGACCCCCTGGTTGTTCTCTAAGCTGCTTTGAAACTACAACAATTCATTTAATCCAGCAGCAGATCCTGGTACTATTCTTTTCCTAAGTACAGTACATTTTGATAGCAACACAGAAGCACACGTCACAAAACAGATTTGTTCAAGCTCACCATGGTTCTGATGAGCTACACGCACCAAGAGGCAATTAAAAAAGACCACACAACTCAATTCATCAGGACAACACTGACTCAAAGGAATTCCAGCTCACTTTGTGAAGGAAGGAGGAGTTCACAAAGGAAAAGATCTTATTGCAAGTTGTGCCGCTCAGCTTGGCCACTTCTAATACAGATCAGAAGGATCAGAAGCTACCAAGGAGCCAAGGACAGAGAATTCCTGTTTTGTAAATATTTTAAGTATAGTAAGCTTGCTTTAAAAAGAAAAGCCACTGCACAATATTCCAAATGGCCTTCTCTAAGAGACTTGAAATCGTTAGATCAACACTGACAGAAAATACAGATTTCAGTAGTAGTTCTGGCACTTTGCGATTTGGAAAACTCTTGTGCATATGGGACTGAGGCAGCTGGTTTGCAGACCCCTTTCTCGCAGTATCCTAGGGTCACCTGTGCTTCTTTCACAACAGTGGATCGCTGGACTCAGCAGATGCCTTCCTCAGAAGGTGCAAACTGGCAGCTGTCGTGAGATACAGTGTCAATGCTCTGCACTTCTGACTGCGGGTGAATGGACACCTGTACGGCTATCTCTTGACCTTGCTCATTCATGGACCCATCGTCTGAATCCCCGGCTGGCGAATCGCTGCGCTTGATCTCTGGATTGATGGGGTATATCGCAGCTTGGGTACCGCAGGCTTGGGTCTGTTTTTCCTCCTCACCAACTTCATCAGGATCGTCAACTCGCACAGCCTCAAAGATCTCTTCCATGAATGCCCTGCAGTTAAGGATCAGCGGTGGAAGGGGAATGCTTCTGGCAAGCTCTTCAATGTATCGAGCAAACTCCATGGTCTTAAACTGAGTGACTTTGGCCAACTCTAGCGTTTTGGCAGATGTAATGATAGGGATACGCTTGGCTATCTCAAAAGCCTTCTGAAGCTTTTCAGCCCCTTCCGTCCTGAAGAACTCATTGATAGCCTTCTCTGTTTTGCGGAGGTGACTGCTCATCATGCACAGACGGGTTATGTTTAAAATGAGGGTGATAGCAAAGGCAACGAGGCACACAATCATGTAGTAGATACTCATGTCTCCTGAGGTGAAGGTAACCCTCAGGGTGACTGTGTAATACGAGGTGTCATTACGATTAACAGCTGCACACGTGTATCGCCCCCGGTCAGCAAAGTTGACCTTTGTGATGTTAAGGGAATTATCAGCAATCCTCCACCGTCCACCTGGAGATTCAAAAAAAATAAACTGAGCTAACGAAACAAAAATCACTCTGTAAACTAGACACATGCTGTTTGCTCCATCAAGAGGAGATAGAGCTTGGAAGCAAGCAGTCCATTTCTAGCATTAACAATACAAACAGTACAACAAGGATGGAAATTTCCTTTCCATGCTTCTGATACAGAAAGCCATAAACCAGGTACCAATCTTACTGCTTAATGGTAAATTACTTTGCGCACTTGCTACTCTGGTTCTACTGCTTTCTCCCATCTGCAGTTTCTTGTGTGCTTTGGACTCTTTCTGACAGGGAACCTGATTCTTAACCAGTGCTTCTCACCCACTGTGTAACACTATGTTGAAAGACTGTCCTCTATAAAGTCTAATTTTCCATATATTCAGAGTCAAAAGTCAAGTGACCCATGAAAAACATCAGAGTCTGTAAATGGCTCTGCTGGCAAAAGAACACAGGATTTTCTTGAGACACAGTTTTCTGCTGAGCATGCAGTGCTGATACACAAAACCCATGTAAAAAGAAATCAATAAAAGAAGCTAGCTTTATACAGTATTTCCTATGCATTTATAACTTAGGGCGAAAACTATTTTCATAACTCATTCTTCTAATTACTCTACTTTGAACTAATATCCAGATGGCATTCTAACTACAAAGAGGTTACTGAATACTTAAGGCAGAAAGATGGCCTCCGAGAAGATCCTATCAATTAGCTCGATGACCTTCATTAATACTAATAGAGTACAGAAAACCACATGCATCTCTAAAAGACATTATTTTTTGAAAATTAAAAACTACAGGGACAGAACTATAAGAGCCAATGGCTAGGAAAATATATTCTCCCTCCGTACAAAAGGGTCAAATAGCACATATTTCATCATTGGCCATTACAAATTGCATTAGTTTCCATGGTCTCTCTGATGCATAAACCAGAAAATAAATGTAGTAAGTCACCCCATGCTTTAAAAAATCCTGTAAAAAATTAAAGCACTAATTGCCAGCTGGAAAAGGTCACAAGTTGTGGAGAACTGTGTTTAATTCATGTGTTTGGAAAAATATAATACAAACCAGAGCAATAATAAATAAAAACATCACTTAGTATCTGGTAGGATGCAGATTCATTTCTTCTGTATTCAGTACTGCAGTGCCTCTTGAACAAAATGATTCTGTGGGGCACCACAGCTGGATGGATGAGCTAGGACAGAACAACTCAGGTATAATTCACATGCCACATGCCAGAGGGCAAAGGGCGTTGTCTTGCTCTCTCCTTATCTCCCAACTGTAAAACGGGAGGATAGGAAGAGAAAATGATAATAAAGTCCCAGAGGTTTTCAGATACTGTATAAAAGGGGAATACTGAAGGATAGAAACCAGCAGGAAAGCTCACCTTCATCTTTCTGTTCAAGCAGGTGTCCTCTGGAGTTATACCAAAGAATATATTCATACTGGCTGATGTTCAGTTTACATTCAATTAAAATACTGGTCCCCTCTTTGGCTATGATATCATGGTGTGCTGGAGAACTTGCTAAAGCTTGAGACACTGCATGAAGTGATGTATTGAAAGACCCAAAAGCAACCGTCCTGTTAAAAGCTACATTTTCCAGTGTAAATCCAATTGAAAGATCAGCACTAACAGTCAAAATTAACAGGCAATAGCTGAGCTTCATGGAAAGCTAGAGAAAGTTCTTTTTTTCATTTAATTTGGAGAAATGAGGTCATATGATATTAAGCTGTCTGTGTTGCTCTGAGATAGGAGAGGAGGCTCTTGATTTGTTCAGTGATAGAAAATGTCTTGGATCCAAACGCACTTTCAAGACCATCAATATTAGAAATGGAAACGGCAAATCCAACTGAAAAAAAAAAAAAAGAATTAAATTTATTAATGATAGCAAGCTTACGGCGTATTCAAATTTCATTTCCAGTAAACAGATTTCGATTAGCATAATATAAACTGTCAGCTGAGAGGTTCCAAATCAGAGCTTTGCTCAGAACACAGTAATGAAACGAGGGTAAGAAGGCATTAGCACAACCTTCAGTCCTCTAGATGTTCATCTTCCCATCCAAATAAATAATCTCAGGAACAATAATCATTAAGGGTAAAAAGGTTTTAAAAAAAGAACAAATTGTTCAGACTACTCAAAATGCATAACTATCTTTAGGGTCAGAAAGTGGATTCTGCATTTGTTAACCAAGAAAAAGTGCTTTCTTAATAGAGGAAGAAAAGCAAGAAAAACGATATAATTTCTGCCTCCCTCCCCATCAATATCAAAGTGCTTTTAAGCCCTAGTTTTCTAAAGCCAGTCTTTCATTTAGCATCTAGAGAAAACAGTACACACACATCTGATTTTTAGCGTTTATACATCTACTTACTTGATTTTAGAGGCACAATCGGTGCTACATGTCTAAACACTACAAAATATGCTTATAGTTTCTTGCATTGGGAAAATTCTCTTGGCAGTTATCTATAGCCACAGAGAGGAAGTCCCTTTCTGAACATCAGGACGCTGATGTCTAAACATACTTCCTTTTTTGCAATCTCTCTTGCTGCTGCTGGATTTTCTAACTCTGCCTCTTTTTTTCTTGTTTGTTTTACAAGCAGCTCCTGTTGAAAATCTTTTACTTTATGCTGCTACATCTTAGTGGTCATATGTTGTTTATCATCTTCTCTACCCAAATGCTGCCCCATATTTCACAGCAATTTGAAAAATTATTTTGTCTAGGGACAGAATTCACACTCTTCAAATTAATGTGCACAAAAGATATTTTAAGACATTAGGATACAGCCTTTAATTTTATGTTCTTTGCACACAAGGATTTCCCTTTTTTAAAAGCCAGAATAAAACCAACTCGTAACAAAATGAGATGACAATGATAAGAGAAAATCTGTAATCAATTTTCCTGGAAGCCTGAATCAAGAAAATTTCTAAAGAAATATGCATTCCCTGAAGTTATGATTCCATCTAGACTGCTCCAGAGCCCTAAAAACCAATTTACCAAGTACAGAAGCCACGAGGCAAAATGTTATCTTAAAGAATCTCTCACTTCATCCCATTGACTGTGTGACTTGAAATTTATCATCTTTTCTTCTACCAATAACAAATGCTAGTAGAGTTGAATTTTATAAATATCACAATACAAAGGAATACATTTTCTTAATAAATAATGCAGACACTTCTCATCCTTCCAGAATCACTAGTTAACGCTGCCTAAAGCAGACAGAAATCCTATCACTTATGAAAAATAATGTAATATAAATGAATACAGGTGATTTGTACTAATTGTCTTTTCAGCAGAGAAAAATTAAGCATACTGAAGAACGGGAAAATTTGCTGATAACACACTACCCAGACTAGGAATTTTTTTCAGTTAAAGTTAATTTGTCCAAGGTCAAACCAGATTCCAGACTTGACATCTGATGAGAAACGTGTTATCTGGCCCATTTCTGTTATGGCTATTGCCAAAACCAGTTTAACAAAGAAGGCAAAGAAGACAGCTGTGTCCAACTCTCCTTCAAGCTTGATTAACCAACTCACCCATTGAAGCCTACAAGAGAAACTGGAAAACAGGCCCTCCACTTGTTTCTCTGTAAACAGCAATCCCTTCATCTGCCCTCTTTTTTTTTATTGGCCCCACTCTGTTTTCTACCATGTCTCTTGTCCGTTCATTTAAGATGAGACCAGCGCTGAGAACTCAATTATACCGTTGTGCTGAAGAAGCTACTTTCCCACAACTAGATGGTTAAAAACAGTACCAAGGCCTCTTTCGTTCCTGTTTTCCACCAGTTACACTTTAGGGGAAGTGTTACTGAGTCCTGCTGCCTCTGGAGCAGAGCATCCTGGCCACATCAACTGCACAGGTCTGAAAAAAAAACAGTACTAAGGTTGCGATGATCAACAACTATTCTTCTGTTTGAAGGGGTGGTTTTAACCTTCCTTTTTTAGACCCCTAGTATTTTCAGAGTGTTTCAGAGCCTTCAGAAGGCTCCTGACAACTGACCGGCTTATTTTGGTAACCTTGTGCAGATTTCTTAAAGGCAGGCTGCGTATTGTCAGTAGTTTGTGGACCGCTGACATTTGGATTGCTGGAGTTGCCATTTGAGAGTCTGTCACAGCTTGTGCTAGCAAGTGAGGTGCTGTGGTCACAGATCTTTAACATACATCACTCCACGACCCAGCTGCCTTCAGTTAAAAACGCCACTGCACGTAATGGCTTTTGTATGCATCGGGACTTGACTTCCCAGCATTTGATGCAGTTACAACTGAGGATAGTTCTGCAGTGAAGACAAACCCTCCTCTTCGTTATTGGATCAAATGCATAGAATAACTTCCAGTCTTCCAAAACAATAACCTCCCAACTAATAATGTTTTAGATTTATTAGAGAATAATTCCAGTACTTCCTGTACTTTGCTTGTGTTATTGCAATTTTAAATGATTAAATTTAAATTGTTAGATTTCCAAGTGTCTCTGACACTCCTCCTGAAATGACATTAGGAACCTCAGTCAATTATTTAACGCAAGAAATACTCAGCAACATTTTCCCTGATAAGAATAAGATAATTATCTTCAGTAATTGCATATGCTCTCCACTATATTTGCACTGAGCTTGCATAATGTATAAAACATTGGTGATGGGTCATTGAATTTTACTATTAAACCCTTCGAGGTCTGATTTATTAGAAATTGTTTGTCACATTTCGCTTTTGGAAAAGCCATTATTGCTAAGCAGACAATGATCTCTCACTGCTGAATACTGGGAAAAATAAAATGATTTGCGAAATCCATATTCTTCAACCATCACACTTATGCAAAACAGCTGCTGCAGCTGATAAAGGATCCAAAAAGGATAAATCGTGAACAGTGCCACCATCACAATTCTTCAACAAAGCATTAAGCCCAAGCAAGCTGAAATGTGCAGAATAGAAACTGGCTATTTTACAACTGAACCTGAAGTTGAGCTCAACATATTTAACCTTTGTTAAACTGTAAGTTGTAACAACAAATAGCGGTGGAAAGATAAAATCTGTGATGCATATGCTCGTATGAGTCATCTTTGGCTCTCATCCTGAAAAAATGTATGCACGTTTAACTTAAGAGCACTATAAGTAGTCCCACTGAGGTCAATGGAAGTACTGATAGTACTTAAAATTACACACATTTATAAGGCGCTGCAAAATTGGGGCCCAAGAGGTTGCAAGTTATATGGCTTCACATTCACTGCTCATAACATCATTTCACACCTGGAGAAAAGCGAAGCAATAAGCCGAGACACACCTGACAGACCACAGACTGCTCTAACTGACTGCCACTTCTGGCACACAACGTGGAAATGTGTTTTGGCATTTACAACAAGGTAATTGGTAAAAACGCAATACTAAATAGATCACTTTTGCACAGAGCACACCTTCCTACTCGCAGTGTGATGTCTCGCACAAATAAGGCTGCTGTGACCACCCCATGAGGCCCCTCTGACCCTCTTTCAAATCTGGGAGCTGTATTTGGCAGAGCCCTGAACACATTAACTCCTGGGAAGTTTGTGAAAATAGACGGTGTGGTCTGGATGAGAGGCAACACGTTCCCAGCATGGGAGAGGCTGCAGGGAGCGTTCCCCCTCTGCCAGCACCAGCAAAGGCTCTGTGGGGGAGCGGCTGCACCCACAGCTCAAAAACCAAGGTGAGGAGCAATCTACAGGGGACCAGAGCAGATCCTGTCCACACCTGGCTGCCTTACGGGATGCGGTGTTTTGCCGTGTACGCGGTCCCTTGGCTGCCTGACACGTGTCACGAGGTAACTCACGAAGGACACGGGATCAGCTGCATGCGACAAGCAGGTTTTTTTTCCTCTGTCAGCTAAAAATGATCAGGCACAAAACTTCACAAAACGGAAACCCTGTCCCCAGCAGCCCCGGCCCCTTACGTGCCCACGTTCGCTCGTGGAAAAACCCCGCTCAAACTGGGCTGCTCGAGGCAGCGGGAAACGCGACGTACATCCACACTCCCCTCATCGCAGCCGAGAGAACCCAGGCCACGCCGGCCTGACGTCACGCGGCCTGACGTCACAGGGGTCTGACGTCACGCCAGAAGACCGCCCCCTCCCCGCCGGCAGCACTCATGCCAAAACAGCGAGGCAAGACACGGGCCCCCGACTTCTCCCGCAGCAGCGGGCTGGGAGCGGAGGGCCTGCGCGCCGACTGTGCCGTTTCCCCCGACGCCGCCAGGTAAAACCTGGCATCACCGTAAGGCAGTGATGTAGCGGCACGCTGCTCTCACCGGGAGGAGGGTGGTCGGGCCCGGCCTACGCCGCGCCGCGCCGCTCCGCGCCCCAGCCCGCCGCGCACCTCCGCCGTCGCCGGCCCCGCC